>JBAMJV010005331.1:207500-213368 GCA_037951105.1 Echinarachnius parma | reverse complement strand
CTAGTTAGCCTACCACTAAACTGACATGGCCGGGGATCGACAACCATGGATTGTTAACGGGACTACAATCCATGCCTCACGTCACTCCAACACACCAGAGCCGAGCTAGAGTCCGCCGACCAACATGGGGCGTAAAACATCATGAACATCATCTTCGACATTATCTCTTCACTCAACCACTGAGCCATTCAGACTTTCATCAACTTTCTCTTCTTGCAGAAATAACACTTTTCTCGCAATGACTTTTTACAACACTTTCAATCATTATTTCAATTACATTACATGATGTACATCGTCATCGACACGTTTATAGCACAACAGTCAGGCATATAGCTTCCACTTGCTTATTCTATTGCCTGGCCCTGCATGGCCATGGTGCTCATGAGTCATGCCTGGCATGGTGCTGGTGACTGATGTATGTATGTGACTATGTGTTTATTCATTTATCAATCATCGTCGTCAACAACAAAAACAATATATACATGACACACATATCACACACCACATGACCCGATATTGCAATATCGCAATGAAACATTGACCAACAGAAAAGGCACGGCCACGGCACACCGCACACAAGGGATCCGAGCAGAGCTATGCTGCCCTGTACGGGAACAATGTGGGACCGTACAGAAAAAGTTTGTCAAATTTTCACGCAAAATTCTGAACTTAAATTCAGCAAAATCAATCATAACTGGCCCTAAAAATTATACAAGTATTATTTTAACTTACCAAAATGGGCCAAATTATTCTTCAAATGTCGAAAAAAAGGAAAAATCTGCAGTTTTGGAAAATCAAAAACCTGAGTAGACAGTGCTCAGCCGTGTTCCGTCTCGGAAGTGTTGCTGCTATCTGGATGACTGCCTAACTGTGATCAGCGCCGTCCGTAGGACGGCGCTGTGAAGACGAAACGTTAACAATTTTGTAGGAAATTTGCCGACGGGTGGTTTCAAGAACTTTCCATCTATTATTATTATTTTTTTTTTTAGTTCTTTAGTTATTAAACATTCAACCTACCTTGCTTGATATTTAATTTGTTGCAAAAGAATGATAACTTACCTCAAATTGATGATGATGATGATGATGACTGTTATTTCCTTCGTCTTTGTTCGCTGCATGCAATGTCAGGTGACCGAAAACTCGTCGGCAATGCATAGCGCATGCGCGGGATAGGAGGTATTCCGCGCGTAAGTGGCGATCGGTTGACAATAAGCCAGGGACTGACATGTCACATACCGTGTACAGGATCGATAGGAGGTATCGCGCACGCAGAAATATATAGATCAATCGCTGTACAGAACGCGCGCACATCCAGGCTCGTACGCCAAAGTTTGACCTGCGACCTCGCGCATTGCCGACAAGTTTTCGATCACCTGATATTGCATGCAGCGAACAAATTCGGATACCATTTTCGTCACTTCTGTAATCTTGCCAGTTTTATAGTAAATTTCAGGATAAATCAAATAGTGCTGTAACTGACCTTGATGATCGGATCGTTTGATCGGATCGGCAAAATTTTATCGATCTTCGAAATCGGATCGATGATCGGGATCGGATGATCGGCTAAAAAAAAAAAAAAAAAAAAAAAAAAAAAATATATATATATATATTGTTTGTTTTTTTCTTTGGAAAATGATCCCCAAAAAACACATTTTGGGAATATAAATGAATACCAAAGCAACATATATCCATATTAATAAGCCCAAGGTAATCTTGTATGGGTATGCTTTCATTTAAAACTGATTACCTCTCCTTTTACAAAATTATTCGCGCCGATTTTGAGCTTAGTCCCATGTGATTAATTTGGCGTAACCTTTCAGAAACACATGGGACTAAGCTCAAAATCGGCGCGAATAATTTTGTAAAAGGAGAGGTAATCAGTTTTAAATGAAAGCATACCCATACAAGATTACCTTGGGCTTATTCATATGGATATATGTTGCTTTGGTATTCATTTATATTCCCAAAATATGTTTTTTGGGATCATTTTCGAAAGAAAAAAAAACAGATTTTTTTTTTTTTTTTGGCCGATCCGATCTTCCCATTTTTTCTGCATGATCGGAAATCGGCAAAAACGGTCCGATCATGTATGATCGGATCGTGATCGGCATGCCGATCGGATCGTGATCGGCATGCCGATCCGATGATCGGTTACAGCACGAATGGAGCATCAGACGTTTTACCAGTTGGAGCATGCTGCCGTGCATAACATAATTCGTAAGTATGAACCGAGATATGTTATTTAAAGTATGATATTTTATGGTTTTGTACAAGTGTGTTTGCCGTTAAAGCCTATAAAGTGTTTCCATCACGGTATGCTCAGCTCAGAATGCCAGGCGCCGTCCTACGGACGGCGCCTGGTTAGGTTAGATGACTGCCATGTATTTCCCGCAAGCTTCCCGCACCACGAGAGTTACCGGGCATGCTTGCAGATCGCGAGTTCGCTTGTTTTGGACAATAATAAGCGGCCTACGCACGTTGCGGGCGGGCTTTCTTTGTTTACGATGGAAAATCGAGCAGCAAGAGAAACAAATGGAACTTTAAGTTATATGACGATTTTTGTAAGTAGGCTATGTGAGTCATGACTTATCATTTTGAAAATGAAATTTTGTACAATAAATCATAAAATCAGCTTCAATCTAGGTATGCATTTGTTGACTTCTTTCCTCTCTGTTTGTAGTTCAAATTGTGTCCCTTAGACTGTACCACTCTGTCTCTGTGCAGTAAATTGTAGATGTGGGCCACGGGCAAGACGTAGGGGTTAACCCCCGGTTAACCCAACCATGCAGGCGCCGTGCGAAGCAGGGTTGCGATGGCGCACACCGCCGATTAGCCACACGGTAACCAGTACCCACGGAAAACAGATTTACAAACCGCGATTGACAGTCATGACTCGATCACAGAATCGTTCATACAAAAACTAGAGTGAATCAATACGAACCTCTTTCAGATCAGGCCATCTTTCGGGAAGAATGTGATTGTGAATGTCTATTTTAAACGACATTTTTAGTTTTCTTTTTGCAACGATACGGAAGCTAGTCATGCACGATCTGCTTCAATAGGAAAACAGAAAACTGAGGTTCGCCCTCTGCCGTTTTAAAAGCGCCAACGTAAATAATTTTTAATAATCAAAATATGCTTTATTTTAGCCTAATTTGCAAATGAATTGAATAACTATTACGAAGAGCGACGAATAACACCTATTTTATTGCTTAGTACGCTATCTCAAATTAAAGGGGGGGAAAGGTGACAATTCGTTGGGGTCAAAATTTCGCAAGCAGGCTGATTGTTATTGAAATAAATGATGGCCTCCTATTGGCTAAGAGCAGACAAGCCCTAAACACACCCTTTTCTCAATTTCGTGATCGCGCGTGCGCCATTAGCGAAGCATGACAGATTATAGATAGATAGATAGATAGATAGATATTTTTATTTGGTCTTCAAACATGTTATAAAGAAATGTGTCATCCATTGGCAAATGGCAAGAGAAGGCAATAACAACAATTATGTACATCTAGTTAACAATTATAACAATTTCCATAAACATTTCAAAACAAAAACATTTTACTTGTAGGCATGATGATCACTTGCATGCCTACACAACAACAAGACAGTATTGTTCATGTATACCATTATGTTTCATATTTCAAATACATGTGCAGTTGTATTTGGAAAGGGTGCACGAGGTCATCTAGACTCCCCCCCCCCCCCCCCCCCCCCCTCCCCACTCAGGCGGTCAAACATACACAATCCCATATGCTTATTCTAGATTCTTAGAGATGGAAATGGATTAGGATTTTGACCCCCTATAACGGGCTTTTGGAAGGGGAGCCATCAAAATTACCCCCCTATCACGAGCTTTTGGAAGGGAAGCCAGCAAAATTACCCCCCCCCCCCCCCCCCCATCACAGGTTTTTGGAAGGGAAGCTAGCAAAATTACCCCCTAGATGAAGGAATAGTGCCGAGGTGAGCTAAAAGACCCCCTATTTCAACGATTTTTCGGGATTTTTTTTTTTCCCGAACTGAGCCGCTAAAATATACCCCTTTTCCCGAAAAATCGGGAACGCGCATGCGGTACAGTGAGCAGGGTCTAAACATACTAGCTCCTTGATCCAACTATAACCTCCTCTAAACACGGAAATGAGTGGAGTGTTTCGCCGAAATGCCTCAACGGTATCCTATATCTGTATGTTATAACATGTATTTTTAAAAAATACAGAGGTGAAAACAAAAGAACCAATTGAAAATGAATGTTGAATTGTATAATTAATCAGTGATTAACTAACACTGGCTATCAAGGTATTGCTTACCTACTAAGTGAATAATCGTTGGCTTTGCAGTTGGCACACTTAGCCCTATATCATAATAGTAGGTTTATGACCCTATATCATCTAAAATAGACTTAGAAGAGTGGTTTAATGATTTTATTGGACCTGTCTTTCTCAACCTGTTTAGCATGTTTAGTAATCATAGATAGAAGTACAGCAGTTTTCAAGAGAGACAAGTGGGGCAACGATTTTGATATCGATAATAAGGGGAAAATTAAGCGCAATTGACTGATTTTGGTTTATAGATGCCGCGCTTTCTATGTTTTTTTATTTGATTTCCAACAAACTCTGAGAGACAGGAAGACGAGACACATAGACCTGGGTCCCGTTACAGAAAGAGGATGCAATCGATTGCAAAGTTGCAATTAATTGCAAGTCAGAACATTTTCGCGTTTGAACCAATTGGAGGAGCGCATTTAGTCACATGATCGGAATTACAATTAATCGCAACGTTACAATCGATTGCATCTCTTTCTGCAACGGGGCCAAGATCTCGAAAGTCATTCTAATTTAAAGGCAAATCAAGATCAGAGCTCAAAATCAGTTCAGAGATATATTAGTATCACAGAATACGTTCTTGTTGGAAATGCATGTTTTTTCTTTCTTCAATTGTACAGTCCACACATCAATTTGTAGGCTTAATTCTCGCATCGTCTGAATGTTAGATACGATTGGATGGGGAATAGTTACATAACCTATCATACACGAGGGATATAAAGATGTTATAAAAGTGTATACAATTCTATACACGAGGCCACGTACTCCGCTTGACTTGTAAAATAGGTCTGCCAAAAAAAACTCCATGAAAATATACACAGTAGTTGTTTTAGACTAATTTTCTGATGCCAAATCTCACTTAGCAGCCAGTTTTCTGGACCCACATTTAGGGTCCAGAATCGGCAGTGTGATTGACAATTCATTGGCTTACGTCATCTACAGAATTTAGTTCATTAATCCGTTCTTTAGATGACGTCACATTTTTGCGATTTAAAAGGGGCGTTCCCAGGAAAATTAGATAATTACTAATTACCCCAAAATTTATTGATTTCATGGGAAATGACTGCCAAAATCTTTTTCTTGATGAAAAATTACGTATAGAGAGACTAATTGTGAAAATTAGGCCATCTAGACGCTGTAGTTCCTTTAAGGAATAGCGATTTGCTGAAATATATTTTAGTGACGTATATGACGTAGATATAATACTGAATACATTTTTAACTTAAAATCGTTTTCAGACACCCTGTTGCACCACAAATTGTCGTCCCTGCACTAATTGTCGTCGGCGACAATTTGTGCTTAATTTTGCAAAACCTCTCACCACAAATTGTCGCCTCCAGCACAAATTGTCATCGGCGACGATTTGTGCAGGGACGACAATTTGTGGTGCAACACACCCACTAGTAGAGGTCAGTGAACACACCCCCAGTCTTTTAATGGAATCGTATTGTTTTTAGAGCTCGAAACAACAAACGGTCGATACGACGGTTTAATTAGTCTAGCATCTGCAGACCCTTTATTCAATTTAGTGTTCTTGATGTTC
>JBAMJV010005331.1:0-202500 GCA_037951105.1 Echinarachnius parma | reverse complement strand
CAAGTTGAAAAGGGGAGGGGGGGTTCAAACCCCCCCAAAACAGTCATTTTTTGGTCAAAGGGGGGGGGGGGGGGGGTTTGAACCCCCCAAGTGTGAAAACTAACATATAAATTAGTCAACCATAATTCGGATTATTTTTTTTATTTTGCATTTCCAATTAAATGTTAACGAGCTGCAATAGTTTATTCGATATGAAAAAAAAAATCATGTAATGATTGATGGACGGTTTAAACTGTAATATTAATAGTAGATATTATACAATACCGGCACTGCACATTATGCTTTAATAATGCTCAGATGTGTTTGAAATTGACGGGATCACACGTCAACTGGACATGAAGGATATTTGCATTGTGTACCTTTTTAGCACTGGAGTATTGGTGGGGGAGGGGGGGGGGGGGGGGGCTTGCCCACCCCCCCCCCCCCCCCCCCACAAATCAAATTAAATCATGCCTTATTTCTAATTGTATACCAGAGATTTTAAAAATCGCAAAGTCCCAGACTCACCACTTGCTCAAAGTTGGAAACCCTGCCATAACGCTATTCTTGGTGGTGATGTGGATTTTGTTTTTGTCCCCAAAAGTTTTTGCCAATTACGCCACTGCTTGTTAGATCTATATAATGTTCGAGCAGCTAATCACGTTAAAGGGATAGTTCTGGTAATGAGAGTATAGTTTTGGTCAAACTGAAATTTAGTAACCTAAACCTGCGCCATTACATTACAAACTAATAGTTATAACTCCACCATGCTCGAAAGGAATGAAAAATTACAAATGACTAAGTAACAAGCCTGTTATCATTTTTTTTAAAAGAGCCGTTAAAACTCGAGAGGGCGCTCTCATAACACTCATCGGTTTCAACCATTTTAAATAAAATATTGTGCATGTGATGTTTTGTTGAAATAGTGATTAGATAGAGAGATAATCAACAACTATTAAAAAACCTCTTTTGTACATTTTTGAAAAGAGGAAGCATTTAAAAAAAAAATTAACGGCTGGTTCAAAATTATCGAATAATTGTGGGGCCCCACAAATATTACAAATGGTTGTGTTTTTGGATATTTCAGCCATTTCTGAACCGATATTGATCAAATAAACTTTATTATGTCATTAAAATTGTATGCTCTTTCGAATTTGACACTCTGTGTTTCATTATCTCATCAACAAATTAGTTTGTGTAGCGCCCTCTATACCAAAACTCAAGTATCCCTTTAATATTAATCGGAGATGGAGGAGGCCTGCTGACAACACATCTCTCATTTTCATAACCTTTTCCCAAGGTATGTTCTGGTGACCGGATGCGATTCCGGTTTCGGCAACCTCGTCACCCGCCAGCTGGACAGGAAAGGCGTGCGCGTCTTCGCGGCGTGCCTGACGTCGAAGGGACAGAAGGACCTCGAAGAAAAGACCTCCGAGAGGGTCATCACCCTCCGGCTCGATGTCACCGACCACGGGAGTGTCGAGGAGGCCTGCAAGTTTGTCCAGGGAAAGTTGCCTAAGGATACCGGTGAGTGCAGGCCTCTTATATACTTAATAATAATATTAGTAACCTTCGTGAATTTGAATGATAAACTGGATATACTATCGTACCAACTTGAAAACAAAATACAAAAAGCAATATAACAATCAGACTCCCACTGAACTGTCTTGTGTTCATGTATATTAGGCCTGTGTCGAACAGGAGGACTACATACGCGTCTATAGGTAGTCACCCTTCCTGCCGTCATTGACATGACCACCAACTTCAAATGGACTTTTGGTCGAGCTTTTAATATTCTAGTCTATAGTCTCGTGAACGAACATTTAATCCGTGAAACTTTCTCATGTTCGTTGCGTCTTTTTAAATTGGTGAGTTAATAGGATTGTCCGTACAATGCTGGATATCAGGATAACCAAGAGTTAATGTTACACAATCTATAACGATCTGGTAGCAAGCATGTTTTCCTTAATATTTCGAATGTTCATTTTACTCATCCCGGACGGGAACCGAACATGCTCGGGAAGAGTTTTCTTTGTCACATACTGGTCCCGAAAATACTCGGGCTAAGAGAGGGAAGCGAACACACAGTTTTAAAACTAAGATGCAATATATTACTTTTACAATAGGTCTTTGGGGACTCGTCAATAATGCCGGAGTCGGGACTACCCCCGGACTGATCGCCTGGTCGACGAAGCAGGACTACGAGCGCGTCATCGGAGTAAATCTCATGGGGGTCATCGATGTGACTCTGACCTTCCTGCCCCTTCTCAGGAAAGCCCGAGGTCGAGTGGTCAATGTCGCCAGCGCCCTCGCACGGGTGGCCTTGGGAGCTGGGGGCTATGCGGAGTCCAAGTATGGTGTGCAGGCGTTCTCTGACACGCTAAGGTTTGTAAACAGAATTATGTTTGTATACACAGTTGTATGGTTATACCATTGAGATAAACAATTTTTAAAAAAACCTCTCTGGTTATGGTTGTTCGACCATTAGGGGATGTTGTGACTTCATGTCCTTCTCCGGCAAGTATGAATCGAGCCTTTTGATTAGTATCGCTTGTATTTGACGTTTTTTATTTGATTTTCAATTTTGCAGTATTGAGATGGATAAAGGAAGTGATTTGTATTCAGGGTGCTTTGGAAAGCAATAAATTCACCAATTAATACGCCAGTACTTGCATCGATACCTTTCTACGTGTGAGTCGGTTCTTGATTCACCTTCAAGATGTCAATGGGGGAGCCAGGCGTATGGCTATACGTACCTATATCCAGCTGAGCATACATTGTAACCACGGTTCTGTAAGGACTAAGTAACTAGAATTATTGACTTCAAGACCAGATAACTGGACAGGATAGAGTTCGAAGGGAAGTCAAGATTTGCTCTTATTATTTAACCAGTAACTTGACAATAACTCATAAACTGTGTGTCGTTATTGACTTCAGGGGGGAAAAGGGATCAGCATCATGTAACAAGGGTTCTTCATGCACATACAACAATTAGTGAGAGAGGTGTTTAATAAACAATAATCATGATAATATGACAATAACGTGACTGTGCCATTCTGTATATGTGAATTCTCATTGACATCAGGCAGTAGATCCAGGGCAGCGGCATCAAAGTACCTCTTTGATATAACCAGGGTTCCCTAAGATCAAAATAATTGACCAGGGCAGATTATGTTTGAAGTCAGAGCGTTTGCTATCAAATAAGCAGTAATTTGACAATAACCTGTATCATTCTCCACGTGTGTCGTTACTACATTCAGGCGGGAGAGCCATTCGCAGGGCTACGGCATCAAGGTCAGTATCCTGGAACCTGGATTCTTCAAGACCCAGATAACCGACCCGGACAGAGTTCGGCGGGATGTGAAGGGTGCGTGGGACCGTCTATCCCGAGAGCAGCAAGCACAATTTGATCCTACCCTGCACGAGAAGAGTAAGTTGAATTAAAGTGATCCATTAACCGTCCTTGTCAAATTCCAACAACATCACTTGGAGCTTTCACTTTTCTCTTGTACCTATTTGTTTTGTCTATGATGACAGAATAGTAAAATCACCTAAAATGGGTATCGATTCTTCAAATGTCTTCCTAATACTAGAGAGATTCATGAGTCCGCTGAAAAACGACCTCGAGGCCGAACGACTACAACGCTGCAACGCAGTCAATATGTGTTGCATACATCTGTCGCGATGTTTATGTTTTTAATAATTATTCTTCCAAATTCTTCACTTTGTATACATGCATATCTACAATCATCTTTAACCTTGAACATGCTTTGCCAAAGTATTCTTCTTTTTCTACTCTTCTAATCTTACCTGCTGTTTCTTTTGATCATGTTCATCCGCAGTCATAAACACATCATTGAACACCATCAACGTACTCAGCTCACCAAATATCACAATTGTAACCAACGCCATGGTCCACGCCTTGCTCTCCCGCTGGCCCAAGACCCGCTATTCCCTGGGACTGGACTTCAAGTTGATATTCCTTCCACTATCCTACGCACCGACTTTTTTCACGGATTTGCTATTTCGGACCTCACGCAGTGCTGAAGCTCCAGAGTATGATGATTCTCGGTGGGCTAGAATATAGATTCTGATCCCTCGCTTGATCAAATCTTCCTCTCTTTCTGACCAGAGACCTGATACTCTAGTGGACTTAATCCAGTTCATGTGGGAACCTAGAGGGTCATGTATAGACTATTAGGGGATGCAAAATTTAGTAGGGAATAGGTTAACCTAGAACGTGATCCCTGCTACCATATACGCATCAACCTGTAGGTTATGTCCGATCTCAAAAGAGTTCTGGCTCACCATAATTGTACGGTTTGCGGTGGACTTGAACAAAAGACTCGGCCTGGTAATTGCAATTGTCTACACTAATCATGATTTTTACCTGGTCCAAGACCCAATACTTACTGGGGATAGACCACAAGCTGATACTTCCCCTACATTTATCTCGCACCCCGGCCACCGTTTGTACGAAATGGTTGTCTCAGACCAATTCGATGGTTCCCGGTGGGCCGTGATGCTGATAGTCTACACGCTATATGATCGCCACTGATCAACACATGTGGTAGCTTCTTATCAGCTTACGGGTATCCCTATAGTAGCATGACTATTTATAGGCGTACGCGGCTAGACGACTGGATTGAATAAGATTATTATTTCTTATAATGTATACACACAAACCAAAACGGAAATAAGAAACTGATCACGTGATTGAGCTTCATTCTGTGCAACGTGAAAAATAATCCTATACAGGGTGGCGCCAAAAAACGGAACGGGGCACTTCCCAAAATAAAGTAGCAAAATTATTATGTCCATCGGATAGGGTATCTTTTCCAATGAAAAACGATACCACGAACAGTAATTTTGGTCGTGTAGTTTTTGTTTTAGGGCGCTCTGAGTGACACCATGTCAGGCTCCCATTTTCGTCAATTTTGACCAAGTCAGTGCATGATAAATCGCACTTACTGCCCGTCATAGCACTGAGCAACGAGCAATACGTGCGCTATTGTTAGTGTGCATTCAGCTGTGTGCCGAGAGAATGGGCATAGTTGCTCGATGCTATGAAAGGCAGGAAGTGCGATTTATCCGGCATTGACTTGGTAAAAAATGGCAAAAATGGGAACCTGACATGGTCTCACTTATGACGTCCTACAACAAAAACTACTTGGTATCAATTTTCATTGGAAAGGACATTCTATCCGATGGACATAATCATGTTGTTGCTTTATTTTGGGAAGTGCCCCGTTCCGTTTTTTGGGGTCACCCTGTATATCACTTTTCTTGGCATCAAACATCAAATTTCTGCAAGGGGGGTTCTAACCTGCGAGCGCGTGAGCGCGAGCCGCTTCGGGTGGAAGCAAGAAGCAAGCAAAAAGCAGACCTGAATGGGGAGGGGTTTGGCCAAGGAATATCCATTCGTCTAGCCACGCCACTGATTAAGACATAGCCTACTCATCCCGTGCCAATCAGTTATCTATATGCTACAAAGTGTCAGTGGCACAAATGATTGAAGTTCTATTTAAAATCATAGTTCTTGCAAATAATAATGGTGATCCGAATAATATCACTTTTAAAATTGAATATTTTAGGATGTTCTTCCCGTTTTGTAATTAAATCAATTGCGTTCGTATTTGGGGCATGATGGTTACGTTCCTTTCAATAATTTAACAAGCAATGCAAAACATAAGGGTCTTCCTACAGTATCTAGCCAACGTCTCGAAGCCAACGAAGGAAGGCCTCTTCATCACCATTCCGTCTTCTTCCTTCTTATGATTGTCGCATCCATGTAACACCCCCAAATTCTCTGATGTCATCCATCCAACGTCTACTCTGTCTGCCTCTTCGTCTGGTTTGTGTTCTTGGTTTCCAATTAGTTATGTGTCCATATGTTGTCTTTACGTCTTGCAACGTGGCCTGCCCATCTCCATTTCTTTGTTTTTATTTCCTGTATAATATCCCTGGCATTTGTTTTCTTCTTTAAGTCCTCATTTCGGACCGTGTCTCTTCTTGTAACTCCTACCATTATCCTCTTCATTGCTCTTTATGTGACTCTAAGCTTCTAAGCTACAAAAGGGTAAAACCCTTATACAACAACAGTGTACACTAACTTGTGTAATTTTAATTTTAATCATGTTCGTGGATCATGCATCACCATAGTTATTTGCATTTTATAATCAAAGTTTGTGTGAAAATTTTATAATCAAAGTTTGTGTGAATATTTTATGATAATAGAAGAGCTCAGTTCCAAAAGGCGCTAAATCCACTTTCCATAACAATTGAGTTAACGATATATCTACATTTATACGCTACGTAGCTATCTAGGAATTCACATTTTACGACAAATTACTCACTCAAAATCAAAATATAGAAAGTTCAATTTTCATATTCCCATAGGCACGTGTACAAAGTTGGGCAAAGAAACCTGTTTTCCTTGAAAGTTGGAAAAGTGGATATAGCGCCTTTTGGAAGAAAGCTATTCGTATAATGGCATGTGCTGATTTTAACAACGTGTAGTCCGATTGATCGATGAGAGTATGAAACAATTAACACACCGCTTCCTTTACCATATTTTCTTAAATCAATGTTTACCACCGTTTGTCACGAAACATTTTCCTTCTTCCATTCTTCTACCTTGTAAATAAATTATACCTACTCGACATTGTCACTCTCCAATACGAACAATTAAATTCTGTTATTTTTGCTATCATTTTTTAATGCTCTCAAATATTATTGCTAAGAATACACAATTGATATGGTTAACATGAAACTACAATACACAAGACCCTCCCATTCCCCTTCCGCAGCATCAAACTCGTTCATAAACTTCATGGATTTCGTGACGTCACCAAACCAGTCCATAGTCACCAACGCGATGGTCCACGCCCTGACGTCCACCTGGCCCAAGACTCGTTACACATGTGGTCTGGACATGAGGCTCATCTTTATCCCTTTCTCTCACGCATCAACCTGGTTCACGGACCTGGTCTTCTGGTTGTTCATAAACACCGATACGCCGAAAGAAAAGGGCAGTCGTACCTCGTATTAGTCCCATGCGTCGATAATTGTGTTATTAACCTACAAGTCATGCCACTTAACGCCATAGTAGCCTAATATAGCCCATGAGGTTAAGACTAAGAACCAATAAACATGTGGTATGGATGTGAGTCATATTAATCTTCCATAGCTTCAAAAAACGTTGATACGTCGTACGAAAAGGGCAGTCGTATGCCATATCAGACTCATACATCAATATTCGTGTGATTATCCTATAAACGTCCTGCTCGAGACCTGTTATACGAGTGATCTGAAATCAATCAAATCCTGTATCCAACACACAGAACTGGTTTCAAGAATATTTTGTTGTGCTTCGGAAACACTAAAGTCTAAACTTTAAAGTAATGGGCAGTCGCAGTTTGATTCAAAAGTATTCGTGTAAGATAAGTAGCTTAGTACAAAGTAGATAAGTCATTTAGTGTCATTGTCCATGTATCATACGTACGTTTTTATTCGTCTGGGCCAATTAAAGGGACAGAAACGTTCTTGTAAAACTTATCTGTAGAAGCTCAAACGTGTGTGTTATCATTGGCGACTGGTAGATAGCATACTATCACGCTTGAATGTACGGGACACACAAAACAGTTAACATTATTGGGAACCCCCCCCCCCCCCCCACAAAAAAACAACAACAACAATAAAACACGCATTTATCACCTACCATGTGAAAGAATGATTTCATAACTTATCTGCAGATTCAAAGATTTGGACAAAAAAAGTTTCGAAAGATTCAATTCAATCACATTATACAATGCATGCAAAAGCTATGCAAGCACACGTACACGGCATGCGGACTTGTCGGACCAATACCCAGCCCTGCGGAGAGGGGCGAACCGTCAGTGAATTTAGGCCCAATCTCAACGACGTGCTGGTGGCTTGGTTTCAACTTATAAGCCTACCGTATTTTTTTAATTTAATGATACTAAGATTCGGATTTTACCACACAACCCCTTTACCAGGGGCGTCGATCACGGGGGGGGGGGGGGGGGGGATGGGGGGATATATCCCCCCCCCCCCCAATATTTGAGGTGGGGGGGATGGCCTGTATTATCATCCCCCCCAATATTTGGGAGGTTAAAAAAAAAATAAAAAAAGTATACTGGCGCATATAATTGTGGAAGAGGCTACCATAAGCAAAACAAGAAGTGCGATCCGCCCTTTGGTTTTCTGCAAACTTGATTTCATTAATTGTGTTTATCTATAACACGGTAACTCAGAAACAAGTTTATAAAACGTGAAATTGATGCCTTAGGTATGTTCCAGATTGCACAATTTCAAGCCCCAAAATGCAAAAGCTTCCTACCGTGGGAGGGGGACACCCCCCTCCCACACCCACCCCCCAGGCGCGGATCTACGGGGGGGGGGGGGGGGGGTTAG
Organism: Echinarachnius parma; assembly: GCA_037951105.1. Taxonomy (NCBI): domain Eukaryota; kingdom Metazoa; phylum Echinodermata; class Echinoidea; order Clypeasteroida; family Echinarachniidae; genus Echinarachnius; species Echinarachnius parma. The sequence continues at coordinate 194,085 of JBAMJV010005331.1, read as the reverse complement.
GGGGTTTTACCCCCCCCCCCCTTGGGCTGCCAAGTGAAAATGTGATGTGCATAGAAAAACGCCATCATTGTGTCCAGACCCACACAGTATCCGTATCGTCATTGGGTCAAACCCCCCCCCCCCCCTTAGCAAAATAGCCACACAAAAATCGCCTCGCCGCTACGCGGCTCGTGGACGATGCTCCGCATCGTCATTGGGTCAAACCCCCTGATCATCCCCCCCAACCATGAGAAGAAATCGACGCCCTTGCCCTCTACATACCTTTTCAACAATATTTGTTTCATAATGCTATTATTTGTCTTTAAAGTGATCTAGTAACGTTGGTGACATTTGCAAAAAGTGATGAATGGTTGATAAAATGTGTATTGTTGTGATCTGAATTATGCCCACTGAGTAATGTGTGAAAATTTCACGTAAAATGGATATTGTATGGCCATGTAATGAGCAAAAATGCAAAGTGATACTCGCTCTCAATTGCACTGACTTTGTACACAGTTATAACTTTCCAGTGGATAATTAATAATCCAAACACTTTAATCGTAAATATCTTTTTAACGAAAGTGAGATTAGGAAGATTCAACCCTTTCTGTATTAATGTGATTAAATTGTTATAACAAACAGTTAATAGAGAGATAATCAAAATCAATACAAAAACCCTTTTAGTGTGCTTGTTTTATGATATCACATTTCATATCGATAAAATCGAAACCCAAAGTCAACGCCCGCTAATTTTATTTCCGCTTCTTTCTTTGAAGAGATAGTTCCAAAAGGCGCTATATCCACTTTCAATTAAAAATTGAATTAACGATACCAGTAATTTAGTTAGCTACCTTGCTATCTAATCCTGGACAAATAACATGATCAACGTCAACATATGGAACATTCCATTTTCAGATTCCCATAGGCATATGTATAAAGTTGGGCAAAGAAACCTGTTTTTCTCGAAAGGTAAACAAGTTGATTTAGCGCCTTTTGGAATTAAGCTCTTCATTTTTATATGGATATGTGAGCCGCTTCTGGATGGACAATGTTTTTTTTTTTTTTGTTAAGTATACGATTTTGCTGATCCTTACTTCCTTGTTCCGTTACTATGTTGTTGATGTTTTTTGTATGAAACATGTATATTAGATGCATACCGAATTCGTATATTTACTTTAATTTCTAATATTAATTTTGTATTGTTGCCATTGTTCATTATTGTGAATGTTGATTTCAAATTTGTTTATTAAACCAACCTCTTTGAACTTCAAAATGTATTCAATGAAATAAAAATCGACTATCGTGTGATGATGTATTGAATGTGTGTTCATTCCAAACTACTAGTTTTCCATACACTTTACTGTGGTTTCCGGTAAGATTTAAAGTGGTCTCCAAACATTTATTATATTTCTTAATGTCCTCCTTATAATCGGGTACACCTGTAAAAGGGGTAGAATGTGGCAAAAGCCTACATAATCAAGCAAAACGTGGGCAAACTATAATGATTAATATTTTTGTCATGTACTAAAGTGTGTGAAACTAGTATTGTGGGTTGTCATATTTAAAGGGAAACGCTGGGATTTTCGCTTGCTGATAAATGTATAATTCCTGTCACTTCTAGTCTTATAGTCCCTCTTAGTTATGATTATAGTAATGGAAATAAACAAATGCGGACTATGTCACTGCTGTTGTTGAATCTGCTGCTATGCTATGGTTACGTTATCTGCTTTTGGTAGTGCAAGTTCAGATGACGTTTCATATGGAACAGTTGGAAAAACATGGCAGCCTCCAGTCTTTAGTCAACACATTATAATAGAGGTTTCAAAAACATTGATAATTTCCATCAATAGTGATACCCAAGAGGAAATATACGACTAGAAGTGAAGGGGATTTTTAACTTATCAGTAACAGTAAAGAAAATCCCCGTGTTTGGCTCCCCTTTCTCGCTCTTTCTCGATCGCGAGTTCGACACAACCGTTATAAAACGGATTTATTAACTATTCTCGAGCTAGACAGAAAGTGTTGGCGCTGTGTGGGGAGTAAATCGTACGCGCGCGACTCTTAGTACGGCGTTCAGTGACGCGCGCTCGCTAACTGAAATTGCTTAAAATCGGCTTGCGACAATTGATAACATCGAGTCAATAAGTTCCCAATATCTGACTTTTTTTTCTATATTTTGCATAAAATTGATTAATTGTATGTATCAAGTATAAAACATAAAAGACGAAGATATCGCAAATTTCGTGCAGATTTCGGACGCGCGGCGCGTGTCTCCTATTCATTGTGTCCGGCTTAAAGGACAATGAAATCCAGACAAATTGTTGTATGCACTATAAGACACTAAATATAATGATTATGCTCTGAAAATTTGAGCACAATCGGTCAAGAAATAAGCAAACTATGGCTCTTTGAAAATAGCCATGTATTTCTTCGAGTGACTCAAATTGGCAACGCACTCTGGCAAAGTTGTGTACAACTCCCCATACATTTTGTACACAAAATTTCAGTTTTGTTAAATTTTCTCAAAATTTATGTTTACCCTCCGTTCGAGTTCAACATATATTTTGTAGAATGCTTTTATACATAACATATCATGAGTTGGGGGAATGGAAAATTGTGACTATGAAGAAAACTTTAAAAATGGGAACATTTGTGTACAAAACATATGGGGAGTTGTCCACACACTTATCAGAGTGCGTTGCCAATTTGAGTTCCCCATAGGAATAAATGGACATCTTCAAAGAGCCGTAGTTTTCTTGTTTCTTACCCGATTATGCTCTAACTTTCAGAGATTGTTCTTCTTAATCTCTTCAAGACTATGAAAGCAACATTTTGCTTGGGTTTCATTGCCCTTTAAAAGTAGACAAACTGGCCGCCATAACCACAGAGTCTATTGCAAATTTACTCCCACACAGCGCGAACATTTGAATTTACTGTCTCGTAATGGGATAGTGTAAAAAATCCGATATATAATAAATCCCATGAAGAGACGGTTATTTCTGTCTAGCAGCTGACATATCTGCTAAATGGCTTTCCTATGGTTGAAATAAACACAATACAGATATATGATCATGCTGATTGTATGTAAACTCTGAATTCGAAATAAATTCGATTTATTTGACTTCGCTGCAAATTGCCATAACTGTAACTCCTAATAGTATGTCGACATGATAAAAAGCTATTATGGTGTTCGATTACAAACATATTTTTGTTATTATTTATCTTATATATTACATTACACATTCAAGAAAATAGTCTTATCCTAGAAATTAAAGGGATAGTTGAGTTTTGGTAAAGAGGGTACAGTTTTGGTCAAACTGAATTTTAGTAACTAAAACCTACACCATTACATTACAAACTGTGCAAACTTACAAATGACTAAGTAAAGAGCCTGTTATCATTAAAAAAAGAGCCGTTAAAATTCAAGAGGGCGCTCTCTAAAAACTCATCGGTTTCAACCATTTCAACAAAAATATTGCGCATGTGATGTTTTGTTGAAATAGTGATTAGAAAGAGAGATAATCAACAACTATTTAAAAACCTCTTTTGCAAATTTTTGAAAAGAGGAAGCATTTTAAAAAAAACAGCTGGTTCAAAATTATTGAATACTTGTGGGGGCCCACAATTATTACAAATTGCTATGTTTATGGATATTTCAGCCATTTCTGAACCGATTTTGATCCAATAAAGTTTATTCTGTCACTAAAATATTATGCTCTTTACAATTTTACACTCAGTTTTTCATTATCTCACAAAAAAATGTTTGTGTAGCGCCCTCTATACCAAAACTCAACTATCCCTTTAACACATATCAATACAAAATTTAACAGCAACATGTAATGTATATACATGTATCAGTGATTCTAAAAATAATAACAATTGGTGCCGGGCAAGTAAACTTGCATATATTGTCTAGTCTGCTTGTCCGATCTGGTAACTAAATAATTGTAAAAAGGAGATAAAAATGTTGTTTCATACATTTAAATCTCATCACAAGTAGGAGGGCAAATGAATTTATTTTGGGGCAAGTACAATAAAATAAAAAATATTATGATTTTAATTGCCCGACTGGGCCAGTACAAAAACAAAAGTAAGAATGGAGGCTTGTATAATGGATGCGAGAAATGTGTGGATCATGTAACGTTATGCTCTCATATGCATAGCATCGGATCTCGTGTGTAATGCTAATTAATATATTTTATGGCAATTGATACGGTAATATTGGTAAATTAACATTGTCTTGATAACGAGGAATCATTGTATAAATATTTGAACTAGATGCAGACAATGTATATGATAGATGAATGAAGTAATGCCATTGCATTGAAAAAACCGAACATTACTAAATTTAGCCGCTTAATAATAAAAAAAAAAGATTGTATATTTCTTTTTAAAGGTGAACAAATGTCTCCATCTCTGAGGCATACATGCATGTTGTAAAAAAGCAACAGGGTCGAAGTCAGGCCAAACCAGGCTCTTAGAAGCCAGGGGTGCTGCTGCACCCCTATCCTTTGAAGGGGGTGCTGGCCTCGGACATTGTCACCCCACCCCGCTCACACAAATAATCCAAAGGCCTCAGACACGGACACCCCTCGCCCCGATCCCCTTTATATACATGTATCTCTCAGGCGCGCCGGAAGCAGTTTGGGATTGAGGGGGCAAAACGCCAAGGGGGCTCACGATTTATGTGTTTAGGGGCTCATGCCCAGAGGTGAGAGTGAGACCATGCGAGGATGAAGCGACCAAGCCCGAGGGAGCGAAGTGACTGAGCGGAGTCCCCCCTCCCACAGTAGGGAGCTTTTGCATTTTTTAGGTGATACGTATAGCGTATCACCTTTTGTTATTACTCAGCGGGTGTTTCCACAATCGCACAATACTTCACGATCATCTCTGGCTTTGTGTATATAATTCGTGTCATGTTACAAGGCTCGATCTCGATAAGATCTTGTTCATAACATATCAAATTATCATGCGACATCATTTGATAACGCTACCACGATCCGTCGTCATTTCCCGCGGTCATTCCGATTTCATTCGACATCATTTTGATAACGCTATCACGATCCGTCTTTATTTCCCGCGGTCATTACGATCTCCAAATATACCGCAATTGTGGAAACACAAATTTTTTTTTCTTTTTTCTTTGTACGTTTTTTGTGTCTCGTGTCTGTAAAATTTGGCTGGGGATATGATAATGAAACCTGGTGAACATAATAGACCTTGGTCCGAAATTGTGCACCTGGGTAATGATTATGACGGTACTACCCTGTGACGTCATGGAGACGCCATTTTGTGAAATATTTCAACAGCCCATATCTTTCTTACGTAATGGTATATTTTCACCAAATTCTGTACATGTCAAGCTAAGTTCAAGGGCTATATAAAAATGTCGCACCCAAGGTCGTACGGACAACGACGGACGCGTACGCGCGCGTCAAAGGGTAAAAATCCTTGAAAAATTCTCAAATCAACCGGCGAACCAATTTTCCATACGTTTCAGGTCATTCCGAGCATTTCAAAATTTTGCGCGCGTGCGCGTTTGCGCGCGCGCTTTTTCACGCGTAGCGCGCACGGAACAAAAAAATGGCGTGTTTTTTTTTGGAAACTGTTCCCAATACTTTCTATGATAAATTAAAACAGTTTCCAGATCTCCTCGACCAAAAACGCTCGAACAGGAGGGCGTAAAACTTTAAAATCCGCGAGTGCTGCTATGCACAAAATATGTACAAAATGTGCCCTTTTTTAATTGATAATAAATTTTAAAATCCACGGGCAATTTTGTTAAAAATATTTTTCCTTGCAGACGAATGAGTTGTAGATACAACGTCATGCATCCTTATCGCCAACCAAACCTCATTATGTAATCATATGACCATGAGAAGTTAACATTAGCAGTTTTCAACGATTTTATCATTTGCGATTATGTATATATCGTGTTTGGATTCCGATATCTCGGTCAATTCTGCTTGAATCTGTCCCAAGTTTTGATATCTTGTAGCTGGGACGATTCTGAACAATTACTATCTCTTTCCGACCGGAAATGTGCCGATGCGCGCGTGCTACACATGAAATCCGCGCGTGCTGCCATATGTAAAATATGTGAAAATGTGGTAAAAACATGCCCTGTTCAATTGATCATAAATTTGAAAATCCATGTTCAGTATTTTGGTCGTTATGTTTTCGTGATAGAGTATGAGTTGTAGGTATAGTGCGATATTCAAAGTTTGCAAACCGGACATCATGACGTCATCAAATTGCCATGAAAAGCAAAAATTTAATTTTGATTGATTTCATACATTTTGTATTATGTTTGGAAGGTGCAGTTGTGCTTCTATCTCCTTCGATTCCGCTCGAATACGTCTACAATTTTGATATGTTGTAGTGGAGATATTGAGGAAAAATAATATGTTCCTATTAATTTGCTCAAATAATGGCAACATTTGTTTTTCCTTTATTGCAATTTAGCATACAAATATTTCAAGAAATTCCAGGTAAGCCGTTATATTTCTTTTGTTTCGTAACTTATGGCGTTTTTAATTAGATGTTTGAAAACAGTAATTGATTCTCAATACAGCGCACATCAAATTTATGCATATAATGCGTTGCCAATTAACGAGACCAGAACACCCTCCCCAATGTTAGGGTCTTCGCCCTCATACTACATCATACAATTTTATGAAACGCCCCTCCTTCCAGTAACGGTCAAAATAGTCTCTCACCCCTAGCATTTGTGCGTAGTATCCCTATTAGAAATGAAATAATGCATGGGGAAGGAATTGTGATTCTCACTGTATGTTTAAACACCAACGTATAGCACAATATTCCTTTCTTCATTCATATCATGCATGTGTGTTTCATACCATGGAGTAAACAATTTAAGAGAGGTGTGTGTTGACTAACATATCATGACGGAACATTCTATGTTACACGACCGTGTTAATGATGGTGGTGATGATTATTGGATGATCTATTATGTTTCAGAATATCACAAGGGTGGGATCGAGTATGCTGTGCATTAAAGGTGATTATTCCTGATTCTATGTTACACGTGTTAATGATGGTGGTGATAATTATTGGATTATCTATTATGCTTCAGAATATCACGAAGTGGGGATTAATACTTGTCTCGATAATACATTGTTTTGTTGTTTTAGACATGCATACTGACTAAATTAATGCTTTCGTGATGGAAAATGCTATATGAATTTTAGTTGTAATGAAAGTAATGAAATATAAAGTTAATATATTTGTAGAAAAATATTAGGAATATATCACCAATGTGAAAAGGTAGTTTCAGTAGAGCCAGTGTGACAAAAAGCAGACTTGTATCTGAAACCTTAACCCTTTCAATTTGGAAAGTGTATTATTTATGTGTTGTATTATAGTGTCCTACGGACGTGAATAAAGACACTTGTAAAAGATCATCTTGTAAGATGATCCATGCTCATAGATTAGCTCCAGTTTGGACTGGTAGAGTTCACGGGCGTATAGATCGGGGGAGGGGGTGGGATGGGTAATATACCCCCCTCCCTTTTTTTGGGTGGGGGTGTGGGGGGGGGGGGGGGGGGGAGGCAATGGCCTGTACAATAATTCCCCGCTATTTTTAACATTACATCTTTATAAAAATACATAAGAATACTAATAATAACCACGCTTCTAATTAGAGTGATGTTTTAAACACAAATTTCGAACGGGCTCCAAATGGGAGGGGGGTAATAACCATCCCATACCCTCCCTTAAATTTGTATAGACCTGGTATAGACATATACATGTACATGTGAGAGTGATTGTGTGTGTGTGTGTGTGTGTGTGTGTGTGTGTGTGTGTGTGTGTGTGTGTGTGTGTGTGTGTTACTAAAATTTACTAAAATAATAGGCCTAGACCTGTTTTGTTACTTGTTATCTTGGGCCCAACCATAGAGTCTTCTCTTTCAGTAATGGTCAAAATAATCTCTCAACCCTAGCGTTTGTGTGTAGTAATCCCTATTAGTGCTGCAATAATGGGGAAATAATTTGGACTCGTACTGTACGTGTATATAATGTACATATCACGAAACCCCTTTCTTCACATGCATGTCTGTTTTATACCATGGAGCCGCTGCGACGTCCTAGAGATATACTACAGGATTTTTAGGGAGGTGTGTGTTGATCGAATTGTTGGAATATAGCCTAATATATCATGACGGAACATTCTATGTTACACGTGTTAATGATGGTGGCGATGATTATTGGATTATCTATTATGCTTCAGAATATCACGAAGTGGGGATCGAGTATACTGTGCATGGAAAGTGATTATTTCTAGGTAAGACAATATCATTTCTATCTTATGACTTGTATACAGGCATTAACTAAAACTTGTGAAAGTTGATCTTTACTAATAATACTTATAAAGTACTAGTATATGATATTTGGTAGTATATTGAGAACAGTATATTGCCATGACCGTGAGTGAAATTAAAGGAGAGGGTCTTTAGTAAAAATTTAATATGGTATAATATTTGTCTCGATTATACATTGATTTGTTGTTTTAGACATGCATACTGACTAAATTAATGCTTTCTTGATGGAAAATGCTATATGTATGTTATATGTAAGTAATGTACAGTTAATATATTTGTAGAAAAATATTAGGATTATATCACCAATGTGAAAGGGTACTACACGTTAATGATGTGTGGGAAAGAGTTGGCGTATGGAGTCGGTTTGATGAACACCAGACTTTGGGAAACGATGAGATTGATATTAACCCTTTCGATTTGGAAAGTCTATTATTTATGTGTTGTATTATAGTGTCCTATAGACGTGAACAAAGACACTTGTGAAAGATTGGAATGTTGATGATTGATGCCCAAAGATAAGCTTTAGTTTCGATCGGTATAATTCACGGGCGTATAGATCGGGGGAGGGGGGGATGGGTAATATTTGGAGGTGTTCGCAACAAATCTGTAGAGATAGACCTCTGAATAATTTTTCCTCATTAAGATTTCCTACAAATAAAATCGGTTTAAACTTGTTGTGGAAAGGTTCAAAAGATAAATTTTCAAATGGGTACGTATCACCTAATTCGTCTATGACGAATTTCATGTCTAGTTTAACTTGAAATTGTGCAATCTGGTGCATAAAAACATGATCCAAAAACATAGCTTACAACCAAAAATGAGTCCCGAGGGAGCGAAGCGACCGAGGGCTGGGGCAGAGCCAGAGGGGAGGGTTTGGGGAAGATTTTGCATTTATATACTTGAAATGGTGCATTCTGGTGCTTACAAACATAAACCATATGCCACATTTGTACGATCCAACAACATAGCTTACAGCCAAAAATGAGTCCAAAGGGAGCGAAGCGACCGAGGGCTGGGTCAGAGCCAGAGGGGGAGGGTTTGGGAGGGGGTATCCCCCTCCCACGGGGAAGATTTTGCATTTATATACTTGAAACGGTGCAATTTGGTGCATAAAAACATAAACCATATGCCACATTATGTATGATCCAACAACATAGCTTACAGCCAAAAATGAGTCCCGAGGGAGCAAAGCGACCGAGGGCTGGGGCAGAGCCAGAGGGGAGGGTTTGGGAGGGGGTATCCCCCTCCCACGGGGAAGATTTTGCATTTATATACTTGAAATGGTGCAATTTGGTGCATCAAAAAACATAAACCATATGCCACATTATGTATGATCCAACAACATAGCTTACAGCCAAAAATGAGTCCCGAAGGAGCAAAGCGACCGAGGGCTGGGGCAGAGCCAGAGGGGAGGGTTTGGGAGGGGGTATCCCCCTCCCACGGGGAAGATTTTGCATTTATATACTTGAAATGGTACAATTTGGTGCATAAAAACATAAAGCATATGCCACATTATGTATGATCCAACAACATAGCTTACAGCCAAAAATGAGTCCCGAGGGAGCGAAGCGACCGAGGGCTGGCATGGCTGGGGCAGAGCCAGAGGGGGAGGGTTTGGGAGGGGGTATCCCCCTCCCACGGGGAATATTTTGCATTCATATACTTGAAATAGTGCAATTTGGTGCACGTCACACAAACAGCCAGAGCAATAACAGCCTACACAGGAACTACGTGGACCGGTACAGAAAAATCCACCCCAGACGTACCATACGCAAATGACACAACAAACTGAGATAATTTGTTTGCGCGCGAAGCGCGCAGCAAAAACGTTAAATGGATGTATAACTTAGTTTTTAAATGTTAGAATAGTATTGGCTGATACATTTAATTTTTTCTCTTCCTTTTTCTTTCTTTCTTTCTTTCTTTTCTTTTTTTCTTCTTTTTTTTTGAGGGGGGGGGGGCTTTTTGGGGGGGCAAAAACGCGTTTTGCCCCCCCACTTTTTGGATTGGGGGGGCGCCCGCCCCCCCTGCCCCCCCCCCCCCCCCCCCCCCCCCACTTCCGGCGCCTATGGTATCTCTCTCCCTCCGCCCTCTCCCCCGCTGAACTATTATATTCAATGACCGCACAACCTCAGCCTCAGGCTCAGCACCCCGTAAACAATTGCCACATGGCCCTGCGCCAAGTTGGGTACGATTTCAGTAAAATATTGAATGTACATGTAATAGTTTATGTACACGCAAACATAAATAATCATCATATTACTGTAATACACAAATATATATAATACATTTGAACAACTATTTACGTATTCCTTAATATTGCAAAGTTACATGCGGCGTACATATCTGTATAACAGTGGTATATACAAACGTCAATAAAATACATGTACGAATGGACCCATCTGCCAATCATTTACAAATACAGAGGTTACATAAACTACGCTTCAATGAGAGTATTTGTCACCACATTAGCATTTTGAAACACAGACATATTCATACTTATGATTGGTGTATACAAGTTCTTCCTCATGTAAGTTGCCAATGTCTTTATATTCTTTGATACTAGAAATCACAAACGAAGGTTATGTAAACCACTGTTTATACCACATGGGTCTATATCTAGGAAGTGCTGCTTGTAGACAAGTAATAATATAAACCGGAAACCACATTTTCTAACTTCTAAAGATACGGCCATTGGTGCTTGCGTACCAGAAACTACAAATTAGATTTACCATCTCAGATCATAGATATTTATGAGGTGTCTTTAGCAAATACGTAGCTTATACATTAACAACCACCTTTGTGATTCCAGCCTTAGTCTCCGTCATATTTTACGATGGATTCAACCTGTTGTATCCTATTCTACGGGGATTAGATGGTTGACCTTCAAATTAATTGACAGGTGTTTGGTCATTGTAGCCCAGAAGTATTCCTGCCCCCTCGCGTCCTCAACCCAATAGATGTATGCTCCATGGCCACTGAGGTACAGCCTCAACAGGTGTGGAAGCTCATCGTCTGGAACGTCTTCAATGAAGACCAGGACCACGTTTTCGGTCTGTGTATCGGTGACGTGGTTACAGCGATGCGGAACTTGTTAATGAAGTTGTCGTTCTGGACCGCGGCCCGGCTCAGCACTACGATCGTCTTGAAGCTATTCTCTACGACGTCATAGGCAGCGTCAAGGTAGTGCATGCCGAGCGTCAGAGCATCGTCACCAAACGCGATTCTTCCAAAGTCAGGAAGTCTTTCCTCTAGTGTTGGTCGGAGCACTTCCGTTGCCCATCTGGCGTCTGCCTCGGCGAAGATCATGTTTATGTCGTATTCAAATTCGTTTCGAGCGCGAGCGTCCTGTATCTCCTCGTACCCTATAATGGCTAGCTTCAACAGGAAAAGTTTATATCGCAGTGACCATCGATTGACATAGATAACCACAAGTATGAACAAGAAACATAAGATTCCTGCACAAATTAGGGAATATAAAGCGATATATTGATTGCAGTCTTCTTCGGGGCGGAACCAAGTCATCGGCTTCATTCGTAATCTTTCTATTGGAGATGCAGACGAGCATATCGTTTCCTTTTCATTAATGAACTTCTTAGCAAACAACGAGATTAACCAGCTGATTTCGCAGTCACAGACCCACTGATTCTTTGTAAGGTCAATGTAATGTAACGAAGAGAGAATCGGATCGAAGGTACTTCTGTTAAGTTTTACAAGATGATTGTCACTTATAGATACGTAAGTTAAATTGGTTGTGTACTGGAATATGTCGGTGTCTAGGTAACTTATTCTGTTAGAGTCAATGTAGAGGTTTTCCAACACTTTCAAATCCATTATAATCGAAGGAGAAATCCGGGTTAATCGATTTCCCCTCAAATCTAGTGTTCTCAAAGACACCAATCCTTTGAAGGTGCCCCGATATAGCTGCTCTAAACCGTTCCTTCTGAGTTCCAGACATTCCAATGTTAAAATATGTTTAAAACTATACGAATCCACCAAACCATCAATATTATCATTCAAAACCAGGTGATTCAGTTTTGGTCGAGACGTGAACATAGATAATGACGAATGACTGACCTGTGTTCTATTCATGTAAATTGTTTCAAGTGACGTTGCATTTTGAAAAGAAAATCCAAATATTGTATTAACTGTACTCCCATCAAAGTGCAACGTGATCAATTGTTTGGTGTCCAAAACTAAAGACTTCAAATTGCAGAAAGAAATGCTCAACAGCTCTAAATTTGGCAAATTGGACATTATTACAAATCCAAGATATTCCTTTGAATCATCTAAGTACAATCTGGTTAGATTATGAAGTCCTCGGAACGTAAATTCATCAATAGAAGTTAGGAAGGTTCCGGTAAGAGACAACACGTGTATATCGATTCTCCAGAGTGAGTTATCTGGATTCACAACATATATTGGATTGGTATCTAAAATGAGAGTGCGTAGTTCTGTCATTCCATCAAAATACTCCGGTCTTATGTCCCTGAGTAAGGCCCTTCTTAGTTCAAGTGTGGTTACGTCAGTCAGATTGGCAAATACCTTATCATAGAGTTGAACGGGTGTACCTGATAGACTGAACAAGGCCAGTGGTTTGTGTCGAAGGTTGTCGACGAATCTTTGTTGAACTTTGTCAAAGTATGTGTTTTCGATGCGAAGCTCCTCGATAGTGGATCGTGACACTCCAATAGATATATTCAACAGCGTCTGTTCAGGGATTCGGATATATCCGCCAAGAACGAGACCTTTGATTCGAAATGATGCAATGATATCGGCATCAACCATACCGATGGGGTTTCCCTTCAGATTCAATGTAAGAGCTTGACAGTTACATAAGAAATGTTGAGATTTGATCTGGCTAATATAATTGGCGGACAGATCAATTTGAATGTTTTTATTAAGATAGTGTCCACAGGACTCAATCGCGGGTATTTCGAAAAGTCTGTTTACACGAAGATTAAGATACTTTAGGTACTTAAGTGGGTAAAAGGCATTTCGTTCGATGAACGAAATATTGTTGACACTGACGTCTATATCAGTGAGCTTTGTGTAACGCACAAACGACGTGTTGTTCAATCTTTGTAACTTATTTATCCTGATTAAAAGTACCTGAACATCCAGAAATAAGTCATGTGGCACCTGTGTAAGCACAACTTTAGAAGAACAATCGACGGTTCTTCTTTCCAGATACTGATCACAGCTGTTGAGATGTTGAGATACCATGCCGACATCCCCCGTTTCCACGGCCAAGCGACCTCGTGGGTTTGGCGCGGAAGCAAGAGATATGACTGCCAATACCAACAAGCCTCGTAAAGATGCTGATCTTATCGATACTGCTAACCACGGTCCCATCTTGATGTCTTCTTGCCTCAAAGTAAGGCTAGGTAAATATTCTTGATAAATTGACCCAAAGGAGACTGGGTAATTAGTATGCTGGAAGTGATCCAAAGAAACAAAGCGTAAGTCTGGTTACATTAGAATAAATACATAATTGCGAAAGTCAATTGTGCAAAAGGGACATGATTTGCTTGATTGGCTTGTCTTCCCATCAATCAACTTTGCTTTTTATTTATTACTTGTTCGATGTCTGATTAAGAGCAGATAGGTCATATTACAGTCTAGTTCATTATTATATTTTCACTATTTCACTTTCGGTAGTTTGTGCTAAATGGATTGTGCAATTTGTACTCTGAAAATGAAAGTCCATCCAATATTATGTTTGTTTCCTTCAATAGAAGGACTAGGTGAAATAAAGAAATCATGGGTTGAAACCTGATCAATATCATGTATAGACCAGTATTCCATAAACTTTTAAGAAGAAATTGCTTACGATAAGCAAATTGATTAAGAAAAATTGCTTACGTAAACTAATGCCGTAAGCCGTATTCCATAACATTTTAAGAACATTTGCTTAAAGGACAATGAAGCCCAATTAAACTGTTGCTTTCATGTACTTCAAGAGATTATATAGGAGGAATAATTTCTGAATGTTAGAGCATAATCTGGCGAGAAACAAAACAAAAAAATATATTGCTCTTTGAAGATATCTATTTATTCCTATGGCATGTATGGGGAACTCTGCGAATCCCCATTGCGAGGAGTTCAGGGTGCGAGATAATGCCCAATGTGGGGGTGCTTGCTGGTTTTTGAGAAAGAGACTATCCCTGGTGTAAACACTTCGTGATTATTCTGCTGCAATTAGTAGATTCGTTAGATTAGGACATTTCCTTAAACCTTAAGAGGCAGGCAACAGCGCTAACTTCTTCAGTTAATAGCTGAAAGTTTTGTAATTTGATGTTATTAAAGAAATCTATGTCTGTGTAGATAAAACGGAAATTATATGTCAGTAGAAGTCAAGTTAATGTGTTGATGACTTTTGATATAATGTAACTTTATTTTGTTGTTTTAGGAAATCGAAATAGATTTGTGTTCTGGAAACTCCCTCTTACGGGAAGTCTCCGTGCGAACATTTGTGATATGACGGCATTAAAGCCAGATAATAATAAGATTACACGAGACTTATTATTCGGTGTATTAAATTAGATAAGTAATGCAAGGTATCCATGATTTCAATTGTATTTAAACAGTAAATATGCATGTGTATGGGCTTTTTATAATATTTTTAGATGAAAGATAATAGCCTACTTTTATGGAAAATGTTACTCCGACAGGATACATGCCATATTTGACGGATTTAATCCTACGATGAATATAGTAATTCTATTGTTGATCATCTTGATATGATTGTATGCTTGTAAATGAGAATACGAATGATATCGTTATAAAGATAACATGTGTGATAATCTTGTTTGAAAATATTATGTGCGCTGATACTTATATTCAGCCAATTTTTTACTCTATAGGATACGAGACTTTATTAAGACAGTGTTCATTCTATTTCAACCGCGTAGCCTGAAGTTACATCCAACAAGCGTCCGTTCATGAACACGGCGCAACTTCGTCGTAGCACGGAGCAACGAGGCCCTGCACAGCACACACGCGAGCATCGCCCGGATTTCAACATCACGTTCGGACTGGGTCCGAGTTCTACGTTGACTACGAAGACGTCGTGCACATCGACCGCATCGCATGACGGCAGTACAGCACCCGCGACCAGGCTAAGAAATCGCGTCACAAACACTCCCGTGTGAACTATTTACATAGATTTAATCTGTTTATGCCGGCTTAGTAGAATATGGACTTTTGAAACTGCAGTTAATTCTTATATTTTGTAACCAACCGATAAATTGACAATCAATCATTGATTTATTTGTATGTTTTAATTTTCATAATGTCGAAGAACCCATGATCAATTAAAATAATTGTTTGCTTTCTAAAATCGAGTTTGAATTGTATTTTATTACGTGGTCTGTTCACACATTCAAACATACACCCTACAATTTATTTATGACAGTTGTTACATTTCGTACGACATGAAAAGTTGTTTTGGAAGTGGTGACACTGAAATGTAGATGTTTTCACGACAGGAACAATATACGGACAGAGAAGTCAGAAATGTCGTGGTTATGTCGCAGGTCTATCGTACGACACCAAAATTGTTGGCATCCACAACACGTTATTTTTCGTATGAATGTCGTACGATTGTCGAACGATGTTATCACGACACCAGTACGACAAAAATGTCGTGGATCTGTCGTGGCATAAATAGGGTAGTCCGAACTTTAAGCCACGACAGATTTCTCGTAGTACGACGCGCATTTATTCGTACGAATGCCGTGCGTCTATCGCACGACATCGCAAAACAAGCCACGAAACCCCCAACATTTTCGTCGTGAACCTGTGAGCAGGGCTTTATCCGATGTCTCTTTTAATCTGTACAAGAATATTGTGGGTTGTTTTTGCATTGCTACTAATTTTGACGTAATTCTTTTGTTCATTGAAGTTTTAAATTTCATTTTTTACTGAACAATTTTATGAACCAACAAATGTAAATATATTGATTATTTAACCCTGTTTTTTTATCGCAAAAACAGGAAAGTAGAATATAATCAAGCAACTCAAGTGCAAAATAAAAGAGTGTTTTGCATAAATTTAAAAATAATAGTAGATTACAAGATGTTACAGCCTGCGGCAATTTCGAAAGGATCCAAACAACATTTTAACACCCCCTATACCACAAGTTATGTTTAAACCATGGTAAGCATGAATCTGGTGTATCCTATACCAACTATATATTGAGAGGTTATTTTATTTTATCTCACTCCATTTGAACCATTGCCAGGAAGACTCAAACCAATATTGTTTTGGCTATGAATGACCCTTGAATGGGGGGGGGGGGGGGGGGGGCATTTCCATGAAACCTTTTCATTCCTGAGGTCTCGGGTTCGATTCCTGGCGATGCCTATTCTTCTTTGCTTATTTTCATTCTAGTCGAGCTCTTTTAGCTTCATCTCTACATACTAATATGGGTTATATAATTATAGTTAAGTGAAACAAAGATAATTTGGATTTAAATTCAATTAGCATGATAATTTATTTTCTTTCATTAAAGGGATAGTACAGTTTTGATTTAGAGGGAGCTTCAACAAAATACTAAATTTGTGAGGTAACAACAAACTAAGTGTAGTATTTGGAAGGGCGCGTGCTTTTAAAGATAAAAGGAACTGTATTTGATCAAAATCGGTTCAGAAACAGCTGAAATATCAATAAATATATCAAATTGTAATAAATGTGGGTCCCACATTTACTTGATAACTTAGGGAAATATTTATATAATGCCTAACCACATTTTCAAAATACATACCAAATCTGTTTTTTATCTGTTTTAAATAGTTCTTGATGATCTCTGTATTGAATAATGTTTTAACAAAACACCTTATGTGTTAACAGCTGCTTTATTAATTTTCAATTTCAATTTGGTTTATTTAACCATAAAATGAATATATGTACATACAGATGAGTATACATCATAATATGGTAAGGTTACCCTTAGAAGCAGGCTGCTTGCATAGAAGGGGCATTGAAATTAGAACTACACATAATTAATACAAACTTAAATACTTTAAAATAAGAAGATACAATACACATACATCCATACCCACACACAGGCATTCACCAAAAAATCTACTAAAATTTGCTTACATACTGTAAATCATTAAATAATAATTGTGTACATCGTATGGAAAGGGATAGCTGAGTATTGGTAAAACTTAACTTTAGTGACCAAAACCTGCACCATTACGGTACAAAATATTAGTTATATTCTTCACCATGCTCGACAAGTATACTCAATTACAAACGACTAAGTCAAACCCCCCTTTTTTCAAAGATATTTATTTTCTCCATTGCTTTTTACAAGCAATACGAAAAACAGTACATAAAATAATCTGCATGTTAACATAAATATATATAATATGATTTTACATTCACATCTAAATAATACAAATGAACTTTTACTATTTACATCAAATAAAGCATGACACATGCATACATGAAGAAAGCATGAGCATAAAAAGGGGAAATAGGAAAGATAAACCATTCTCCCCCCCCCCCCCCCCAACAAAAAAAAACAACAACACCCATACAAGCACTTACACACACACATACACACGCCTTCACAGACACCCACACACACATCCACAGAAAAACATGCCTACATCTTGTGAGAATCTCGACCAATTATCAGTCATGTTTATTTCATTGCTTCTATTCGCCTTCCCTATTTTGTTCTGCACGAAGCTATTCTAAATTGTTCCACTTTCTAAAATGATATATTAGAGTACTTCGGTCTCCAGCTAATTTATTCTCCTCCTTTCTATTTTCTAATAATCTTTTCTTAATCTACAAAGGAGTTGGTGGTTTATTTTTATTTTTACTGTCTATAAATATCATATATTTTATCAAAATTATTATATGATTTAAAGGAGGGGGGAAATCCCGGCTTTGATTCAGGTTTATAGCTTTAAATATGTGCCTTTATTGATATACCACACTCTTTTTTTCAAAGAAATCCTTAAGTTGGGAAAAAAAGGGACATTTCATGCAACTTTTTTGCTTTATTTCGCATCGGCGTTCCATGCTCCTAAAAAAAAAAAATCATTTATAGCAGAGCTGGAATGTGCGCACGTGTCACCCGATTCATGACATCACAAGCAGACCGCAACACGGATGAATGTGCATGGTTTACATGCAGAGCCTATGACTTGTTTGTAAAACAAACTCGGTTTTGCTTGTAAATTGAGGCTTAACTGAAAGTGCTTATTAAAGAATTGCTAAGAAATTAATTGTAGCAGGATGCAGCTACACATCTGAGTGTATATCGTCCATGATATAAACCTAAGCAAATGTTTGCAAATATTGAAACAAATGGAAATAATATCTCTGTGTCAACGTGAGTATTGCACTCAGCGTGTACGTCTATGACCGAGCTAAACTGCGATTGCCTGCATGTGACGTCACAAAGATGACGTAATTTTTTTCGCCCGTACTCAGTTTTTTTACGGGGGTTCCGAAAGTGATTTTACAAGTTGATTTTTGTTATTTTACCGGGTTTTCCCACGAGGAAAATATGTTTGTATTAGTAATCTTCATGAAAATCTACCTTAGATACAGTAAAACACAATTTTGAGGCAGTTTTCTTGTCACCATACCTATAATAACTGTTCCTTCCCTTTGTTTAACTCAATTATCCCTACATGGATACCTTTCCAATTTATATTTTTAATCTCTACTAAATTGAATAGATTCCCACACTCTTCCCAAATTGGTTTTACTTTCAAAATAAATGCTCGTAAGTTTCTTCATATGTACCACAAAAAGAACATAAATTACGATTAACCATTTAAAATGTATATACATATAATTTAGTACATATAATTTAGTATATATAATATTATAAAGCATTTTAAATTGAAATTCTCGAAGCTGACTATTCAAAGTGCATTTTCTAAGTATTACGAATATTGATTGTATATCTTTCCCATTAATTTTATAAATCTGCTCTAAATTTCGTTCTGCATATGATTTTTCTACTCTCTTATTTAAAGGGATCTAGTAACTTTGTTAACATGTGCAAAAATTGATGAATGGTTGATGCAATGTATATTGTTGTTATCTCATATGTCCACAGGGTATTGTGTGAACATTTTAAGTCAAATGGACATTGTATGGCCAAGTAAAGAGCGAAAATGCAAAGTGATATACAGCAACTCACTGCACTCACTTTGTACACGGAAGAAAAACTCGCCCGGAGTTTTTCTTATCTGAATACTTCAATCATACATATCTTTGTAACGAAAGGGAAATTTGAAAAACCGAAACCTGTCCCGTGATTTTATTGTTAATACGAATACAACAAGGTATAAGGGAACCGCTAGAATTAAAATTTTATTTTGAGGATTTGGACAATGTTACTAAGTCCCTTTAATCAAAATGCATATATAATTTTTGAAGTAATTTGATCTAACAAATATACCCCTTCAGAAATTAAAAAGTCCATATCTAGTTCCCTATCTATATTTGAGTGGGTATTTTTATTTAAAAATTGTTTCCATGAAGGGGGAATGCCAGGAAAAATACGTTGTATTTTAGTAATTTTTAAAGCATTTAAACCCGTTCTTTGAAATTCCTCATTTGCTTTTATATACCTTCCCCATCAACAATATGATGCAACTTATAAACATTTTTTTTTAAATAGTTGTTCATCAAAAGGAACATGACCATCAAAATAAACAAATCTATTATTATAAATAATCTCATTCCTTTTAGATGTATCTTTTTTTTAACAAAAACGTTTTTCGTGGCCATCCAAACGTCCAACATTTCTCTATAAAATGCCGGTAATACTAATTCAGATATACCTATGGTTGCATTATTATAAAATATCAAACTTCATCCAACATCTTTAGTTAAATAATTAAAATACTGTTTCCATCCCATTTTTGCATCCTCCGTTAAGAGTCGCTTTACCCACATAATCCTTTGCACTAAAATAAATAATTGAAAGTCTGTTAGTCTAAGTTCACCTTTACAATATTCCAAGAACATAGCATTTCGTTTAATATTATCTTTTCCATTCCACAAAAAGTCAAAAACCAGTTTATCCAAATCTTGAACTACCCAATTCGGTACTGGTTTCAGCGCCGATACATAAATAAATTTTGACAAAATAAACGTTTTTATCAATTGGATTTTCCCCATTAAAGTTAAATCTCTTTGTTTCAACAAAGACAACAACTTTTTTTATTCTACTCAAAATTTCCTTATAATTTTTCCTTTCCTGAACTTCAACATCTGAAGAAAAGTATGTACCCAGAATCTTGACTATTTGTACTATTTCACCAAATGGAAGAGCAATATTTTCATTTTGAGAAGGGCCTAACAATAATATAAAAGTTTTTTCTTTATTAGTTTTTAATCCAGAATTTCTAGCAAAACTTTCAAACAGTTTTTCTACCCTTTTAAATGAGTTTGAATCCCGAATAAAGAGAGTCATATCATCTGCATAAAGAATTTGTTTTACTTGTACGTTATTAAAAGTAAATCTTTGAATTTCAGGGTCTTTATATATTGAACGAGCTAAAATTTAAATACAAAGTATAAACAAATATGGGGACAGGGGTCCCCCTGTCTAACACCTCTCTTGATATCAAAGTATCCAGTAGATGCGCCCCCATTAAAAACACAACTTTGAGCATTATTATATATAGTCTCCACCCATCTAAAAAATGACGGTCCAAAACCAAATGTAATCAAAACCTTCTGCAAACAAGTATGTGAAACCGAATCAAAAGCCTTTTCAAAATCAATTACCATCATATATCCAGGTATTGTATTGACTGATGTATGATGAATTACCATAGAACACCATCGTCAAGCACCCCCCAAGCACCTATACGCATCTTGCTTTTAAAGACGTTTCCATGAGATTCACCGCCATTATTATCCTCATGAATATTCCTCACCATTATTTGCATTCTTGATTAAAGTTTCCCGTTTGGACAGAGAGCGGGTGCTCTTTAAAAGCAAGATGCATATAGGTGATTGGGGGTGCTTGACGACGGTGTTCTACGGTATATCATCTATCATTCTTATCGCTTCACCTATGTTTCGACCGTTTAAATATCCCACCTGGTCGACGGAAATGAATTCATTTAAAACTGTATTAATCCTTTTAGAAAGCACTTTAGTCAAAATTGTATAATCTAAATTCAATAAAGATATTTGTCTATAATTTTGTATAAATAAGGGATCTTTTCCTTCTTTATGAATCAAACTAATAACCGCCTGCTTTTGTGATAAAGAAAGTTCCTTCTTTCCAAAAGCTGAATTTACAGAATCTACAACTAAATTTCCTATTAAAGGGGACCACCAGGCAAAGAACAACACATTATTATATGTTTTGCTACCGTTTTGTGATATCAAATAGATACCCAACATTGTGCAAAGGGTTGTGTAATTCATAAACAAAGCAATTAATTTCCACCACTTACGGAACCACTGCTATTTACTGGTTCCATACGGGCCAACCATTTGCGAGTGCGCCAATGCAGCTATTCACGCGCACGTTTGTAAACAATAGATTCCCGGGCGATTCGTTCGCTCTGCACGCATTGCAATTCACCGCTAACATAGCAGTCTGCATAATTCAGACCGCATGAACGCATGCTTTAGAATGGTGATGCGTTTCCAATTATATATTTTTTTTCTGGAAACATATTTTTGTGAACTTGTTGATGGAATGGAATACTAAAGATGTTACCTTTCTTAAATAAGAATATTATTTTTGGGTGGTGGTACCCTTTAATGGCCAAAACAGTATATACAATTCAACACTTAATCCATCATTCCCCGGGGATTTATTAGATGCAATTTCTTTCATGGCTGCAATACATTCTCCGTTTGTTATTTTACCTTCACATAATGCTCACAAAATTAATTTCCTCTTCCCGATTGAGCATAAAGCTAACTATAAAATGTATATATTTCCTGCATAATATTTGTTTGATTAAAACTTATATCTTCATCAATATGAAGTTTACTAATCAATGTTTTCTTTTTATTATACTTCATTAATTGAGTAAAATACCCAGTGTCTCTTTCTCCACATTCATAGTGTGATGCTCTAGAACGAATTTTAATGCCTTCATTTATATAATTATAACAGTCATGTAAGTCTCTTTTTGTTTTCGTTCTAAGTCATCAACTTTTCCCTGGTCTATCCCATTCAACAATTCATTTCCCAACTTCAAAATATCCTCTTCCAAATGTCCAATTCCTTGTTTTCGTTGTATCGCCTTTTCTTTTGAATATTTTCTACTAACATTTCTAATTTTCATTTTCAAAAAATCCCATAAAACTCGTTTATCTTCTATTTCTATTCGAAATTCTTCAATTGATTTAATAATTTCCTCTTTAATACAATTAATATATTCATTATCTTGACATAAACTATTGTTCAATTTCCAATAGGATCCCTGAAACTTAAATGAATACATTAACTTATCATAAAATTGCAATTGAATGGCTGAATGATCTTATAAGGTATCATATCACATTTTAGTACTACATGTTCTATTCGCTTAGAAACAAACGGTACAAACCAATAATCTAATCTACTTTGCATAAATGGATTAACTTGTAAACTGTTTTTTCAATCCATTCCTTACCCTCCAAACATCAATCAAATCAAATCTATCTTTTAAAAAAAATTTAAAAATGTTAAATCGAGACTGAACATTGTGTTAACTACTTCCAAAATAATCTAAATCTTTATTTAAAATAATGTTAAAATCTCCCCCAATAATTATTGCATTATTTTCTATATTCATTTCTTTTACAATTTTTTCAAAATTGACCAAAAATGTAATCTTTTCTGATTCCCTTCCTCTTGCTGGCAAATAAACATTAGCCATTATCAATTTTATCCCCATTATTAGCTGAAATAACATTTAACACCTGAATATCTAATGTATAATCTATCAAAATAAGCACCCCAATCAATTAGATGTTTGTACAAAGCTTCTGTAAAACTCGAGAGAGATCAAGTATAATTGATTACAACGTAATTACCCTTTGTATCAGTTTCACAATAGGAAATGAAGTGCAATATTAGAATAAATTAGATACCAAAGTAACCCTGTTATCATTAAAAAAGAGCCGTTACAACTTAAGAGGGCGCTCTCTAAAAACATAATTGGTTTTAGCCATTTTTCATACAAAATTATGCATTTAATGTTTTGTTAAAATAATGATTCAATAGAGATATCAACAACTTTTTAAAGATCTAATCAGATTTTTTTCGAAATAGTCTTTTACACATTTTTTTCTAAAAAGTGAAAATATCTCCCGGTGAAGAATTTTTAAATAAAAATATGTTTATGAATATTTCAACCGTTTCTGAACCGGTTTTTGATCAAAAAAAGTTTAAATGTCAGTACCCAAATTATGCCATTAATTAATGTCATTAACATAAATAGAGTTAAGTGCACTTTTTGTGTGTACTTTAAATTAATGTAAGTATTTTTTTCTAACGAATTAAAAAACAACGAATATTACTATTTATAACAAAGTTTACATTAGGTATTACTGGTAAAAGAATATTTTGAAGTTTTAACATACATATGCGTGTATTTATTTATTTATTTATTTATTTCCGGTATACATAAACATGATGCCAATGTCAACAATGACCATGGTACAATATAACAATGATATTCAAAGATACATTAAAATATAACATGGTAAACAAATAAATTATTATGCACAAAAAACTGATGCACGTTATTCTTTAAACACTTTACATTAATCTTTAAAATTCCAAAATGTGAGGAATCATTATAAACTACACGTAGAGTATATACGAATGATAGAAAGAGGTGTACAGCAGATGAGAAAGTAAGAAAATGAGAGAGAGAATAATAGAAAACGGAAAGCGAGCAAGAAGGAGGGAAAATGAGTATAGAGAAAGAAAGCCAGGAATGTAGTAAATAAGTGGGAAAAGGAGAAAGTAAGCATGCAAGAGAAAGAGAGTAAGTGGGAGAAAGGGACATAGAGTAGGAAATTACACATTAACTGAGATTTAGAAACAAATAATGCTAAATTCCATTATTCTGCTCTTGCGGCTATCTTAGATTATTCCCACTATACCCACATATGCAACATCGAAATATAAAGAACTTTTATTTTTGTTCAGTCTATAATTTATGGTAGTATGTAAATTTTACTTACATTTTCTTTAAACAAATTAAGTTCATTAACTGTTTTTGACTGTTTATGGTATTTAGGCAATAATACAAAGACACAATTTTCATTAATTTAAACTAAATGTCCTATAATGTTTACAATGTATATATATATATCAACGTGAGTAACTCATGTGCAATTCAGTTAAGAAACTGCCACTCGTGGGCCAATAAATACCATTTATCTATCTATCTATCTTTAGAACTATCTATCTATCTAAATCTTCACAAATCTTGAAGCTGAGTAATTGTTTAACATAACATGTATACTTACGTTGCAAAGACACATTTTTATAAACAATTTTGAACATGACCTAGCAAGAATGTAAATCACAATTACAAATTAATTCAACAAGTCAACAGATGCATGAGAATTATTACAAACTATTGAGAGATCGAAAAAATGCAGGGATGGCTGAATTTTGATAGCAGTTGGTTCTGCACTTTGGAACAATCAGACCATCACTATGGCGCAAAGATAAAGAATTTGCAATCTTCCTTCATACGTGAGAGTCGTATTAAAACCAAAAATAATTGTAGTGACACGTCTCTGGATTCGTTCGATTTTCTCTGATTGTTGAAGAGTAATAGAGCAAGACCAAACAGGTGAAGCACATTCTAAGACAGGACTAATGTATGATGTATATATTGCTACAAGATCAACAATAGGAGGGTTGTACTTCTTCAAGGTGCACAAAATAAACAAACGTCTAGAGGCATTTTTTAAATAATAGTATCAATGTGAAGGTTCCATTTCAAATTAGACTGTAAAGTAACACCCAACAAGCGTAAGTGTGTAACAGTTTCGAGAGCAGTATCGCCAATACTAACTTCAGGGAATTCAGGGGGATTTCTCATGAAAGATATGTGCATGATCTTACACTTGCTAGGTTTAGGTGTCATATGATTTGCAAGAGACCATCCAGTCAGCTGAGTAACAAGGTTTTGCAAATGGGATAGTTGTGAGTGACTCCTACTCCTATACTCAGCAAGCGTCAAATCATCAACATACTTCCACATATCAGGGGTGTCTATGGCAGCATCGTTAATCATAACTAATAACAAGACGGGACCCAATTTAGTGCCTTGCGGGGCACCACATGTAATTTGTTGAGACTGAGAAATGGACCCACCCATACGGACCGTTTGTGACCTGTTCTCAAGGAAGCTACACACCAGAGGAACAATAGATGGTTTAACACCTAGATTTAACAATTTATTAATCAAAATGGAATGATCAATGGAATCAAATGCCTTTGCATAATCAATGGTACAAATCGAGGCAATGATTCCAGTTTTATCAGTTTCACGAATTACAGTATCCAACAAGCTTATCAAGTAATGAACAGTAGATGACCATTTTAAGCTTCCAAATTGACGATCATCAATATGCTTAATAATATCGAATCTTAACCAATCAACTATAAAATCTTCAAATACACGGGCAAAGAGTGGAGTAACAGATATTGGTCTAAGTTGATCTAATGATTGGCACGGATTGACTTTAGGTATTGGAATAATCTTTGCAGTCTTCCAATGATTGGGAAATACACCAAATCTTACACAAGCATTGGACATCACTGCCAGAGGGGTAGATATTTCAGCCGCAAACTCATGGACTATTTTAGGAGGGATGTCATCGATGTGTGAAGCCTTAGAAACATCCAAGCTTTTCAGTTTCAAGTACACCTGGTATGGTTGAATTTCCGGTGGTGGAGTAGGAGCAGGCAGAAAAGCTGGAGGTGGTGCAGAGTCAAGCGGCGGCAGGGTAGAACAGACTGCAGCGAAGTGACTGTTAATCCAGTCAGCTTGCTCGGCCGGTGACAGATGGGATCCGGGAAGCTTGCTGGTCGTCTTCTTAAGGCAAGCGATATTACGAACTTGCTTATACCACTTAGCAGGATCCCCCTTCCTCAGATGCTTCACTTTACGATCGTAAAACCTGTCATTGGCGGCTTTGATTTCACGCTGAATCTGATTTCAAAGCTTCCGATAGCGCTGTAAGTTTCCCCGTTGGTAGGCAGACTGACGCTGATCGATCAAGGAGCGAATGCGATTGCTCATCCAGGCTTTATCATCACGACTACGCTCGATAGTAATAGGCGGGAAGTGACTCTCGTATGCTGATTTCAGCTCAGCTTGGAAAGCTTCCTGCATGTCTACTGCGTTGATGAACCCTGACAGCCAGCTCCAATCCACGGATGTCATCCAGCGGCCGAATGAAGGAAGACCGGAATCACGGAGTGGCCGAATAGCAATTTTCTGCCGCTTCGGTCTGGAGATGGCGTCCTTGGCTCTAACAATGACTGTCCTGTGATCACTGTTAAGGATGGGGTTAATGATCATCGTGCGATCATAAAACTCAGCCATGTTAGTGAGAACTTTGTCAAGGATATTATTGCCCCGGGTAGGTTGGTCGACAAGATGAAGTCAACCATCTCAGAAAGCGAATCATGAATTTCGTGTTTATGCGGATAATTAGTAGGGGAGTAAACTACACCCAGGAAGATTGACTGAAGTCGCGGGGAGCGATTTTCTAACTTTATCCACAAAATTTGCAAATGGTTGGGCGTCAGATCATTGACCAGCACGTTAGCGTTGAGGTTGGAGCGTGTGTAAAAAGCAACTCCGCCACCTTGACGAACATTCCGATCTCGCCAATGAAGATCAAACCCCGGTATCATGGGTATGGCGAATTGGACAGAGGGTTTGTTTTCATTAAGCCACGTTTCAGTCAATACTGCTACATCAACATTGTTAACGTTCATTGTAGCAATCAAATCATCCAACTTGTTAGTAAGTGATCGAACATTAGTTAACAAAACAGTGGGCGCGGGGGTTTTCAGTGCATTAGTGTTCAATAATGAAGGAAGGTGTATTGAATGTTATCAATTCATAATTGGGAGAACTTGTCTTATTATAAAATTAAAAAAGGTAGACGCAATGAAGCCCGATTATCAGATATAGTAAAAATTTGAACGGACCGTTTCTGTAACAAATAAATTGTATCCATTTATGATGTACACGTATTTCCCCAAATAATATTACATATTACAATTTATGATAATAGCCTTATAAGTTAGCCATTTGTATGCTTGTCTACCTTTCGGGCATGGTGGGGCTATTTACGGTATAGCTAATTCGTTAGTTTTGTCCAACTGAATGTCAGCTGCTAGCTCAAGCATAGTAAATTAATTAGGTGTTTGTACAAAGTTTCTGTAAAACTCGAGAGAGATCAAGTATAATTGATTACAACTAAATTACCCTCTGTATAAGTTTCACAATAGGAAGTGAAGTGCAATATTAGAATAAATTAGACACCAAAGTAAACTTAAACAGAAATCGAAATTGCAATGAATCAACATAAGATTGACAGATGGAAAGAAAATCAAGTCTATATCCCTCTTTTCACTTTTACATGTATGTGCTGTAAAGACAGATATTCATTTCCATTTTAACAGCCTTGCTAAGTACACGTATTATCTTTGCTTACCAATGTGAAGTCGTTTTGGGGTCTTTCTTTGTTATTGCCCATGCCTTGTAGCAAGAATATATCAAGATGGGTCCCTGGGTAGCAATATCTTTAAGATCAGCTCCTTTAGGAGGTTTATTCGTCTTGGCAGTCATAGCTCTTGCTTCCACGCCATATCCAATAGAGCGTCACTTGGCCGTGGATACGGAAAATGACGGGGTGGGACCTCACCATCGCTGTGACCAGTATTTGGACAGAAGAACCGTCGATTGTTCCCATGAAGCCGTACTTACACAAGTTCCTCAGGACTTGTTTCTGGATGTTCAGACACTTTTATTGAATATAAATCAGTTTCAAAGGTTGAACAACTCGTCGTTTGTGCGCTACACAAAGCTCACTGATATAGACGTCAGTTTCAACAATATTTCGTTCATCGAACGAGAGGCCTTTTACCCACTGAATTATCTAAAGTATTTAAATCTGCGAAGTAACAAACTCGTCGAAATACCGGCAATTGCATCCTGTGGACAGTATCCAAATCAACACATTAACATTGATCTGTCCGTCAATTTATTCCAGCAGATACAATCCCAAGATTTTTTATTTAACTGCAAAGCTCTCACACTAAACCTGAAAGAAAACCGCATCAATATGGTTGATGCCAACATTATTGCCTCATTCCGAATCAGGGGTCTCTTTCTCGGATATATACCAATTCCTCGACAGATGTTGTTGAACATACTATTTGGAGTTTCACGGTCTACTATCGAGGAACTAGGCATTGAAGACGCAGACATTGGCCACGTTTCGCATGGATTATTCGATAGCCTTCGACACAAGTCACTGTCATTGTTCAGCCTCTCAGGCACCACCATTCTCCTATATGATAAGATCTTTACCAATCTGACTGATGTAACCACACTTGACATGCGAAAGGCCAGAATCAGGGACATAAGACCGGAATATTTTGATGGAATGACAAAACTGCGCACTCTCATTTTAGATGAAAATCCAATATCTGCTTTAAATACAAATAACTCAAACTGGACAATTGACCTTTACTCGTTGTCTCTTATCAGTACCCACGTAACCATAGTTAATAATTTTACTTTCCGAGGATTACGAAATTTAAAACATGTGTACCTTGACCATTCGAACAATAATCTAGGAAACGTAGTTTTCTTCTTACCACAGCTAGAGCTATTGAGCCTGTCATTCTGCAAGTTGGAGACTGTATACTTGTACACCAAGTTCTTGATTACATTGCACCTTGATGGAAGTACAATTCATTATTTGGAAAAATACTCTTTTGAATATGCAAAGTCACTTCAAACAATTTACATGAATAAAACACAGGTCGAGTACGTAGCAGACACTTTCTTCACATCCCTTCCACGATTGAATCACCTGATTTTGAATCATAACAGTTATGGTTATGTTACTTCGGGTCATATGTTGACAAATCTCGCAACATTGGTAAGTCTGGAAATCCGGGATAACAGTATAACATTTCTACCTCAAGACTGCTTCCACGGAATGGTGTCTTTGAGAATTCTAGATTTGCGGGACAATAAAATAACCCGGATTTCTCCGTTGATTATAATGGATATGGAAGTGTTAGAATATCTCTTCATTGATTCTAATAAAATAAGTTACCTCGAAACCGGCATATTCCAGTACACAACCAATTTAAAGTATTTATCTGTAAGTGACAACCATCTTGTAACACTCAACAAAAATACCTTTGATCCGATTCTCTCCTCGTTAAGTGCACTTGACCTTTCAAAGAATCAATGGGTCTGTGACTGCGAAATCAGCTGGATGATCACGTTGTTTAAAGGAAAATTCGCCAATGAAAAGGACACGATATGCTCATCTGCATCTCCAATAGAAAGATTAAGAATGAAGCCGTTAACTTGGTTTCACCCCGAAGAGGACTGCAGTCAAAACATCGCTCTATATTTCCTAATTTGTGCAGGAATCTTATGTTTCTTGTTAATACTTGTGGTTATCTATGTCAATCGATGGTCGCTGCGATACAAACTTTTCCTGCTGAAACTTGCCATCATAGGGTACGAGGAGATACGGGACGCTCGCGATCGAGACGAATTTGAATACGAAATAAACATGATTTTCGCTGAGGCAGACGCCAGATGGGTAACGGACGTGCTCCAACCAACACTAGAGGAAAGACTTCCTGACTTTGGAAGAATCGCGTTTGGTGATGATGCGCTGACGCTCGGCATGCACTACCTTGACGCTGTCTATGACGTCGTAGAGAACAGCTTCAAGACGATCCTTGTGCTGAGCCGGGCCGCGGTCCAGAACGACAACTTCATGAACAAGTTCCGCATCGCAGTAAACCACGTCACCGATACGCAGACTGAAAACGTGGTCCTGGTCTTCATTGAAGACGTTCCAGACGATGAGCTTCCACACCTGTTGAGGCTGTACCTCAGTGGCCATGGAGCATACATATATTGGGTTGAGGACGCAAGGGGGCAGGAATACTTCTGGGCTACACTTACCAAACACCTGTCAATTAATTTGAAAGTCAACCATCTTATCCCTGTAGAATAGGATAACACAGGTTCTATGCACCCTTTATAATTATATGACGGAGATTAAAAGTATGTGATAAAACGGATAGTTGATATTTGGTATAGAGGGCACTTCAATAAATTATTTGTTGTGAGATAATGAAAAACTGAGTGTCAAACTTGAAAAACATACAATTTAATGAAAGAATAATCTTTATTTGATAAAATTCTGTTCAGAAACAGCTGAAATATAAATATATATTAAATCCGATCGGAATAAATGTGAGATCCCTCCATTCGGTGATTTAAGAAAAAAAGGAAATGCTTACACTTTTTCTAAAATTTACAAAATAGGTTTTTAAATAATTATTGTTGTTGGTCTCTCTAATTAATAATTATTTTAACAAAACGCATAATTCACATAATAAAAATGGTTTAACCAATGCTTTTTTAGAGAGCGCCCTCTTGTGTTTTGACGGCTATTTTTTTTTTTATGATAAGAGGCTTTTTACTTAGTCGTTTGTAATTTGTTATACTTTTTGAGCATGGTGGTGATATAACCATGATAACTATTAGTTTGTAATGTTATGGTGCAGGTTTTGGTTACTATCATTCAATTTGACTAAAGGTTAACTATCTTTTTAAAGGGAAGCCAAACGATAACGTATAATTGTACTGATGCATGCACCATTCCTGTCATTCCTTGTCGTATTTCCAATGGGTATCTTAACCAGTGGATATAATCAATGTTCTTAAGACCACTTGCATATGTTTGGACTGACCACTGGTGGCTACCACGTATACAACATCATTTGAGCGTGCATTATTAACAGCGGGTTATGTAATGCGATTTTGTAAGCGAGGGCACGCAAGGCCTACGATGGATGGAGGGATCTCGATCACAATTTGAGCAGGGTCATTTTTTTTTAAATCAATAATAATAACAAAATCAGTTCCTGAAATCATCTTCTTATCTAACAATCGTACATGTTTGTTGTCGTTGAATATTCCACAATAAACACCTCTTAATTTCGAATTTCTCTCGTGCAATTATAATGGGCACTCGGCCTACGGCCTCAAAGCAAAATTAAATGCACTCGAGAAATTCAAAATGTATCGGTGTAAATTGTGGTATAACCATGCACTGTTTGTTACATCCTGTTACGAGTATGGATTTGCTATATTATCGAAACATAATGCATTTCTGGTGAAGCGTAGTGTATTATCTTGTGCAGTAACGAATGATTGCAAAAAATGCCAATATGTATTTTGTAATTGATTTGTGTAACCCCATATAGTTGGAGGTATGTCAATTAAATAAGTGTACATGTGCACTGCTAACGAATAGTGAATAGTTGTTGAAAAACACTAAAACATAACACATATTTGAATTAAAGACTGTGCAAAGCTATTCATTTAGGGTTCAACCGGGATCTATGTTATATGGTACATTTATTGTTCAATATGGATCATAATACAATTGATCGGCATGGCAGGGCAGGTGGAGGCGTAACAATCTTTATGATTAAAATGATCAATTAATCTTTTAAAATTCAACCAAAATCACTTGGAGCTTTCAAACTTCTCATGTACCTCGTTGTTTAGGTTATGGTATCAGAAGAATGTAATGGGTTTTGATTTTTCAAATGTCTCCCCAAGTATGGAGATATTTATGATTGAACTTGAAAGCGTCAAGAGTCAAGAGTCAAGAGTATCCGAATTCGGATACTCAATCGTCCATGGTATCTGAATTCGGATACTTCACGCGAACGATTGGGATACAAACACACATTAAGTTTATCTGTTTCATGCGGTAAACATTCTCTGTTTTCATGCGGTAAACATTCATGCGGTAAACATTATTGGGATACAAACACACATTTAGTTTCTCTGTTTTCATGCGTTAAACATCTTTTTTGTATGAACATCTCACATATAATTTTTCAGGAATCCTATAATGAATTTGGTATATGATTGAAGTCTGAAATATTGCTTTGGGGAAAAATATTATTATAAAGTTAATGGATCACTTTAATTTGATGTGAAAGTTCAAAGTGATACATTCCTACCTTATAATCCATTTAATAATGTAATGATTTTACCACGTTTAGGGGACTACAAGCGATCCCGTTATTGCGGGAGTGTGCCTAACTATATGATGATTTAAATGATTTTCTAATTTGGTTATTGATGCAATGGATTTCCTATACTCCATATTCACTGGTCGCATTTTGAATGTTTTTATATTCGCCTAATTGTTTTGATGTAAATATTATGCGTACTACATTCACTCATTTTGATAGATAATTGTGTATGTACATTATAATGATGTTACTGTATTTCATTTAAAGAAATGTAGTAACATTGTCAAAATCCTCAAAACTTACTTGTAACTCTAGCGGTTCGTACATACCTCATTGCATTTGTATGTCCAATATAAGCATGAAACAGTTCCATCCGTTATAAAGTTATGTATAATTGAAGTGATAAGATGTAATTTTCTTGTAGATAATTATTATAATTGTGTACAAAGTTAGTGCACGATGTTAGTGAATTTCACTTTGCAATTTTGCTCATTACTCAGCAGTATAACATGTATACTATCCATTTTACGTGAATTTTCCACAAATTAATAGGTGGACATATCAATAGCACAAACATTAACATTTTATCAACTATTCATCACCTTTTGCACATGTCAACAAAGTGATCAGATATTAAACTATCCCATGGATAGTCGTAACCGTGTACAAAGTCAAATCAATAAATTAGTGAAAACCACTTTGTATATTCGCTCATTACTCGTCCATATAAAATCCATTTTACACGTAATGTTTACATATTACTCAGTGGATAGATCAGATCACAACAATACACAATTGTAGCCACCATTCAACCCCTTTGTTCACATGTCAACCAAGTTACTAGATCCCTTTAATATATTGAGCATGTTGTGTGTGTATAGGTGGTTCAGTTGAAAAAACTCCTTTACAAAGGCATATGGGACGTGCACATTTATTTTACATTTCAATTCACGATACAAGTCCATAAATTAAATAGATATACAACATCATGAATTAAAACACAAATAAAAACAAGAATAACATCAATAACTGACTCAGAATTATTTAAGTAAAACCAGTTTGTACATTAAGTATACCAACAAATTTTGGTCATAAATATTTACCTATAATATAACATGTTTATTGTATTTCTACTTTTGTCTAAAAAAATTGTTAGTGAGGAACTAGTTTGAATATCAATGGGAAGTTTGTTTAATAACGAACTACATGTATAAACAAATGATCGCTTCATAGTACGGGGATATAGTAGAGTGAGGGGGCTTTTTAATGGGTATCGAATTAAATAATATTAGATAGAATCGATGTCTCATGCCCTTTCCGCAAATGTATTGTATAAGTCTTATTTTAGGATTAAAATAGACCTATACAGTATATACTATGCTGCTCATGAATATTTTGTGTTACCTCGTGTGTAATGTATTTGTTGTAACTTCTGAACTTATGCATATGCAATTCAGCTCTTGCGGCTGCAACATAATAAACCATTTATGAACATGAACTATAAATTATGTGGGCTGTAGTGTGGTGATATCTGATTCAGATTGAAGACAAATTGCCTGTCGGACATGACGTTGCGATGCTGTAGGCAGTGGCGTAGCTACGGGGGGGGGGGGGGGGCATGGGGGCACGTGCCCCCCCCCCCCCCCCAATCGTTTGGCAAAAAAAAAAAAAAAAAAATGACGACCCGACATGAAGCCAAATGTGTCTACAATGTATATCATTCATTATTATCACGTTTTATTTAATGTGTGATAATAATCATTATCAACGATAATAACCAAGAACATAACAGTCGTTCCCTAGTACTAGCAATAGCGCACCTATATCAGTTTGAAGAATCCTTCCAATATAGCGCCTTATGCAAATTTTCAGTCCCGTGCGCGAGGATCGACGCTCACCGCATTTCAGAAGACATAGAGCGCGTATAGGCCTAACAAACTTCCTAGCATGGTAAATCGTTTATCATACCAAGGGCCCTTTTAGGATCTTGAATCTGCCTCCCGCTTTTATAGATGATTTTGACGCCTTCATGCAGGATATAAAGGCGCATAGCTGCACTACGTAGTCCTAAATGTCTAGGTAAAGACAAACTTCTTTTACTAATTTCTTCACTCCAAATGCACCCGTTCCATTAATTCATGATGCATAATCTAGGCATATTGTTGATGATCATGATTGAAGGAGCACCAGTCATTTCTCCAGAGTCGATATCTGCATCAGTTGAGCATGGACCTACTGAAACTAATTCAAGGGACCCGAGCATATATAGCTGGGGTTTTTTTGGTTTGAAAAGGACTGTAAATCTTAATTTTTGCCGCGCGCTTCGCGCGCATATTCTGAAATACTGATATATACGAAATGTATTAGACCCTCATCTATCATGTCTATAGCACACTATCATCGGAAAATAAAATAATTTGAAATAATATATCTTTTAGTAAATTCGGTCCATATGCGCTGAATGCAAATAAAATTGGAATATTATGTCCCCCACATTAGAAAGGGGAGGAGATTGTCCCCCTCCTTTGTCATTAAGTATGTTTGGTTCCATACTTATATACTTTATATTACGTGAAATTTCTGTCTTAGGTGTGCACCAAATCGCACAATTTCAGGCCCCAAAATACGAA
Source organism: Echinarachnius parma (assembly GCA_037951105.1). Lineage (NCBI taxonomy): Eukaryota > Metazoa > Echinodermata > Echinoidea > Clypeasteroida > Echinarachniidae > Echinarachnius > Echinarachnius parma. Next base: position 158,834 of record JBAMJV010005331.1, on the reverse strand, counting down.
AGCTCCCTACTGTGGGAGGGGGACACCCCCTCCCACACCCTCCCCAATCGGTCGCTTCGCTTCCTCGCAATGTCTCCCTTCCACTTTTGCTTAGTTCCATTGGAGCTCAGTGCCCTAGACTATATCGATGGCTCTATAGTATACAGGATCACGTGGATCCATCTCACGGGCTTAATCTTTCCTCGCTATTACCGTTTTAAAATACGTAACGAGTAGATTCACTATTATATACCATTTAAACACCCATGATTAAGACAATGATAAAGACAATAATGACCATACTTCTACAGTGATATTTTAAACACCAATTTCAAAAATTTCAAAAAAATTGGGAGGGGGTGAACCCCCTCCCACACCCTCCCCCAAATAAATGTAGACAAGCATACGGCGTGAGAGTATTTGAGTCTGGTGTATGTGTACACGTAGGTTTGATTGTGTGTGTATACTTTATCATGAGGGAAATGATTTCTTTAATTCAGTATTATCAAATTTCCTTCCAATGTATGCACCAAATTGCATTATTTCAAGTAAAAATTTGCAAAAGCTCCCTACCGTGGCAGGGGGGACACCCCCCTCCCACACCCTCCCCCAATCACTTGACCATCGCTTCGCCACTGGCTGTAGGCATAGGCCCGAGGTTGCTTCTGCACTGCTGATTCCATAATCTTGCTTATAAATGTTACTGAGAAGGGAGATATAGAACGGTGCACCGATGGATCAGACTTTAAGAGTCTCTCTTATGTACTGGAATCACATTAGCGATGTTCCACTGGTTTGAAAACACTCCGTTTACGGAGCAAAGTTCAAATATGTAGTTAAGTGGTCTTGCTAGTTCAGCACTGCACTCTTTCGAGACTATGTTAGGATCCCATCTGGTCCACTTTATTAGCTTGCTAGACATCAGGAGCATCCTCATCTGCTTCATCAAAGTGACATTTCCTTGCGAAATACTTGGTTTTGATCCTTCCGGGCCCCGTTGCAGAAAGAGACACAATCGATTGTAAGTTACAATTGATTAAAAGTTAGATCATGTGTTCTGAATGCGCATATCTGACATGTTTACGGAGCAAAGTTCAAATATGTAGTTAAGTGGTCTTGCTAGTTCAGCACTGCACTCTTTCGAGACTATGTTAGGATCCCATCTGGTCCACTTTATTAGCTTGCTAGACATCAGGAGCATCCTCATCTGCTTCATCAAAGTGACATTTCCTTGCGAAATACTTGGTTTTGATCCTTCCGGGCCCCGTTGCAGAAAGAGACACAATCGATTGTAAGTTACAATTGATTAAAAGTTAGATCATGTGTTCTGAATGCGCATATCTGACATGTCTGATTGGTTGAAACGCGCAAATTGTCCGACTTACAATTAATTGTAATTTACAATCGATTTTTTTATCTCTTTCTGCAACGGGGACTGGTATGTCGATTTTGGTCTTTCTTCCAGAGAGGGTGTTCATTGTTTTCCCCATCAATCTTTGTTGCTGAGATATCCATCAGTTAAATCCTCCTTCAGCTTCGTATCATGTTATCTCTTTGTTGGTTTCTCCTCTCTATTGAAGTCCCTTCTAGCGTATGTGATCTTTTTCTTTTTAATCTGCGTGTAATTTTGTTTTAATTTTCCTGATCAAGCGTCTCCTTTTGTTGGCAAATGTTTACACTGGCGTCCTAAAAATGTCAAACAACAGCAAATTGCGGAATTGCTAACTATATGGGGCGCAGGCATGCACCATTAAAGATACAGAATTGCATCCTTCAGGGTTCCTCTTAATGTTCTATAAGTTAATAGGCATTCAATGTATTCTAAACCTATTACTATAGGTTTTTCCGCTCAATTTTACACTTTTATCAATCGAATTCATTAAGGGTCATTCAAATTCACGCATTGCCGCGTAATCGTTGGTATCGGTCTTTCAAATTCCGAAAAGGTGCAAACGAATTCATGCATACGCATACGATTTCGTGAATAGACACAATAGTTCATTTATGGGTACTTGTACTTTGGGGACACCAAACTAACTGAGACAGAAGAACTGGTGATCTTAGGAGTCACGGTCGGCAGGAACCTCACCTGGTCAAAGCACATTTCGAACATAACAAAAAGAGCTGGACAGAAGCTGGGAGCGCTTAGAAGAGTGGCAACGAAGCTAGATTTCAGGGACAGCAATGGTGTACAAGGCTCAGGTACGCAGTGTCATGGAGTATGCTTCCTTGTGCTGGCTGAATGCTTCGGCTACTACACTTAGACTGCTGGACCAGATCCATATTAAAGCTCCGCGCATCATTGGTGTCGATGAAGAGCAAGCACGCTTGAACCTGAATATTCCCGCTCTCCAACACAGAAGACAGGTAGCTGCCATGACTGTTCTCTACAAGATGCACACCAGCCAATGTCCCTCTGACCTGAAGATGATGCTTCCTCAATCTTACATCATTAGACAAACAACCTGCTCAAGCATGTCAATGCCGAGTCATGCGCTAACAGAACCAAAGTCAAGAACCTACTCAACTGACAGGAGCTTCATTCATACTGCGATCACTGTGTGGAACAGCCTGCCAGAGAACATAGTTGTTGTTATCAACGAAAACGGAGCTCAATCCTTCAAGAAACGTGTACACAAGCACCTTTTGCAGAAGACGTCAATTATCTCAAATCTTAAGCTGCTATGAACCATTGATTGGCCTATATGGAGGTCTTTTATAGTGCTCTTTTGCCTATATTAGAGTAGTATTTATATCTCGCCTTATGGGCTATTGTTCACAATAGCATTTTTTTTTTTTTAATACCAACTTTATATTGAGAAATTATTTTATTTTATCTCACTCCATTTTGAACAATTGCCAGGAAGACCCCAAAACAAATATTGTGTTGGCTATGAATTACCCTTGAATGGAGGCGTTTCCATGAATTTGTTTCATTCCTGAAGGCTCATGTTCGATTCCTGGCGATGCCTATTCGAGTCGAGCTTCTTAGCTTCAGCTCTACATATTAATATGGGTTATGTAATTATAGTCAAGTGAAACAAACATAATTGGGATTTAAATTCAATCAGCATGATCAATTTTTTTCTTCTTTTATTAAAGAGATAGTACAGTTTAGAGGGCGCTTCAACAACTAATGAATAACAAACTAAGTGTAATATCTGGAAGGGCGCGTGATTGTAAAGATAAAACAAACTTTATTTGATCAAAATCGGTTTAGAAACAGCTGAAATATCAATAAATATCCAATTGGAATAAATGTAGGGCCCACATTTATCAATTTCGTTTATTTAACCATAAAATGAATATACATGTACATACAAATGAGTATACATCATATTAACATAACATGGTAAGGTTAGCCTAAGAAGCAGGCTGCGTGTATAATAGGGGCCTTAACATTAGAACTACACATAATTAATACAAACTTAAATACTTAAGTAATAAATACTTAAATAATAAAATACAATACACACATACACCCACACGCACACACATACACAGAGACATTCACCAAAATCTTCCTCTGTTAAAACTGTTTTACATACTGTAAATCATTAAATAATAATTGTGTACATCGTGTTTAAATCGAGATAAAGTTGTACTTTCCTAAATGTCAGTACTCAAATTATTCCATTCATTAATGTCATTAACATAAAAAGAGTTAAGTGCTTTGTTGTGCGTACTTAACTTAAATAAATGTAAGTAATTTGTTTCTGACAAAATTTTTAAAAACGAACGAATATTACTATTTATAACAAAGTTTACATTTGGTATTACTGTACTGGTAAAAGAAAATTTTGTAATGTTAACATACATATTGAATTTTCTCAATTCATAATTGGGAGAACTTGTGTTTTTTATAAAAAAGGTCGACGTGATGGAGCCCGATAATCAGATTTTGTAATAATTTGAACATTTATGATGTACAAGTATTTCCCAAAATAATATTACAATGTATGATACTAGCCGTATTAACTTAGCCATTTGTATGCTTGTCTACCTTTCGGGCGTGGTGGAGCTAGAAATATTTACGGTATAGCTAATTGGTTAGTTTTGTCCAACTGTATGTCAGCTGCTAGCTCAAGCATAGTAGATTAATTAGGTGTTTGTACAAAGCTTATGTAAAACTAGCGAGAAATAAAGTATAATTGATTACAACTTTATTATTCCCTCTGTATCAGTTTCACAAAGGGAAGTGAAGTGCAATATAATGATAAATTACATATCAAAGTAAACTTAAACAGAAATCGAAATTGCAATGAATCAAAATAAGATTGACAGATGGAAAGAAAATCAAATCTATTATTTCCCTCTTTTTACTTACAAGCTCATGCTATGGGACAGATATCCATTCCCAATTTAGCAGTCTTGCTAGGTGCACGTATTATCCGTGCTTACCGTGTGAAGTCGTTTTGGGGTATTCTTTTTACTACGAATAGATATTGCCCAGCCTTGCTTGCGACAATAATACATCAAGATGGGTGCTTTAGGAAGTTTATTAGTCTTGGCAGTCCTAGCTCTTGCGTCCGCGCCCTACCCAAGAGATCGTCGCTTGGCCGTGGGTGCAGGGGATGTCGTCATGGAATCTCCACATCACTGTGACCAGTATCTGGAAAGAAGAACCGTCGAATGTTCCTATGAAGCCGTACTTACACAAGTTCCTCAAGACTTGTTTCTGGATGTTCAGACACTTTTATTGAATATAAATCAGTTTAAAAGGTTGAACAACGCGTCGTTTGTGCGCTACACAAAGCTCACTGATATAGACGTTAGTGTCAACCATATTTCGTTTATAGAGCGAGAGGCCTTTTACCCGCTGAAGCATCTGAAGTATCTCAATCTGCGACATAACATGCTTTTGGAAATCCCTGCCATAGCGTCCTGCGGACAGTACCTACATACGAACATTTATATTGATCTGTACGGCAATGCTATTCGCCAGATCCAATCCCAAGATTTATTATGTAACTGTCAAGCTCTCACTCTGAACCTGAAATACAACCCTGTCGATATTGTTGATGCCAACACCATTGCCTCATTCCGAATCAGGGGTCTCGTTCTCGGATATATACCAATTCCTCGACAGATGTTGTTGAACATACTTGTTGGAGTGTCACGGTCTACTATTGAGGAACTTCGCATCGAAGACGCACACATTGACCAAGATCAACGTGGGTTATTCGATAGCCTTCGACACAAACCACTCTCATTGTTCAGCCTCTCAAATACACCCGTTCAACTCTATGATAAGGTATTTGCCAATCTGACTGACGTAACCACACTTGTACTGCGAACGACCTTACTCAAGGACATAAGACCGGAATATTTTGACGGAATGACCAAATTGCGCACACTCATTTTAGATGACAATCCAATATCTGCTTTAAATCCAATTAACTCACACTGGAGAATCGACCTAAGCGTGCTGTCGCTTAGTGCTACCCAAATAACACATATTGATCGATTTACGTTCCGAGGATTACATAATCTAACAAAATTGTACTTTGATGATTCAAAGGAATATCTTGGATTTGTAATCATTTCCAATTTGCCAAATCTACAGCTGTTGAGCATTTCTTTCTGCAATTTAGAGAGTTTAGTTTTGGACACCAAACACTTGATCACATTGCACTTCGATGGAAGTACAGTTAATACAATATATGATTTTTCTTTTCAAAATGCATCGTCACTTGAAAAAATTTACATGAATAGAACACAGGTCAGTTATTCGGCAAGGTTTATTTTCACGTCTCTGCCAAAACTGACTCACCTGGTTTTGAATGATAATATTGTGAATTCGTATCAATTTATAAATATTTCAAAATTGGAATGTCTGGAACTCAGGAGGAACGGTTTAGAGCGGCTATATCCAGGCATCTTCCAGGGATTGGTGTCTTTGAGAACACTAGATTTGAGTGAAAATCGATTAACCCGGATTTCTCCTTCGATGATAATGGATTTGATAGTATTGGAAAACCTCTACATTGACTCTAACAGAATAAGTTACCTAGAAACCGACATATTTCAGTACACAACCAATTTAACTTACGTATCTATAAGTAACAACCATCTTGTAACACTCAACAAAAGTACCTTTGATCCGATTCTCTCCTCGTTACGTGCGATTGACCTTTCAAAGAATCAGTGGGTCTGTGACTGCGAAATCAGCTGGATCGAGATCGAGACGAATTTCAATACGACATAAACATGATCTTCGCTGACGCAGACGACAGATGGGCAACGGAAGTGCTCCGACCAACACTAGAGGAAAGACTTCCTGACTTTGGAAGAATCGCGTTTGGTGACGATGCGCTGACGCTCGGCATGCACTACCTTGACGCTGTCTATGATGTCGTAGAGAACAGCTTCAAGACGATCCTAGTGCTGAGCCGGGCCGCGGTCCAGAACGACAACTTCATTAACAAGTTCCGCATCGCAGTAAACCACGTCACCGATACACAGACTGAAAACGTGGTCCTGGTCTTCATTGAAGACGTTCCAGACGATGAGCTTCCACACCTGTTGAGGCTGTACCTCAGTGGTCATGGAGCATACATCTATTGGGTTGAGGACGCGAGGGGGCAGGAATACTTCTGGGCTACACTGACCAAACACCTGTCAATTAATTTGAAAGTCAACCATCTTATCCCTGTAGAATAAGGTAACACAGGTTGTATGCATCATATGAAGGATACATGAGTGTTTAATGATATTACAACATGGAGTGTACAGTGTGTAACCTATAGTAGGCTTGTTAAGGGGTCCATGACTGCATTTTGGGGTACGATTCTTTTACCTGGCACACATATTTCTTGAATTAAAAGAAGCACACTTTATAGATGTTAATTAGACAAATTTGCATAATGTATACATTAGTATACAAATGTGATATATTATGAAATTGTAGTCTTTATGTAAATAATTGATGTTTTAAATTATGCAGTTGATGAACTAGGGTAAGTCAAAGTAAACACATACTTTTAGCAGGTTATTGTCAGCATTGGCAGTCATCTTGTCTTACGAATCCAATGTGGCCGCCGCAGGAATATTAAAATTCAAGTATTTAAATGAAGACGATAATATCATAATAAATTATATTTCTGTGTCATTATACATAAATTATGCAAATGAGGCTAATTTATATAGGAATTGTGTGGCTCTTTTGACATATCTAGTTTGTTCCAAGGATGAGTCAACATTTGATTTTTACATCCCAAGTAATGATTTTACTAGACATATCATACAGATTTTAACATTGCTGCCGTTGGCCATCTTGAATTTGAGGAGTTAGACGGTCACCAAACGTTAAAATAACCTGCTAGATTGATCCACTGACCTTGATATACCCTAAGTCATCTATTTTCAAATGTTTCTCCTTCAAATATCTCAAATATAGATACAACATTTTCATAGAATATCCCATTCCCATAAATAGATTTGCATAAATTATAGAAATTAGGCATAATTTGCATATATACAGTGTGTCTCTGTGGATGAATTTTCTCATTTTGATCAAAGGAATATAAAAACACCATTTGCATAGAATATCCCATTATCATGAATAAATTTGCATAAATTATGGAAATTAGGACTAATTTGCATAGATACAGAGTGTCTCTTTGGATGAATTTTTTTCTTTGATCCAAGGAATATGTGTGCCAAGTAAAACAATCGTACTCCAAAATGCAGTCATCGCCCATAGTTGTGGCCATTAGCAAGCCTACTACTATACAGTTACGAATGTTTGGCAAAGTACGCCAATTCATGTGTTTACTTCGTTGACCATGTTGACGTTTACATGTCTGTTAGCCGTGTGTACATTTGCACCTGTCACCTAAAGAAATATTTGCATGACGTCATGTTATTATTTGCCTTAGCGAAAATAGTATTTTTACTATTTTCCCCAGGGCAAAATAGTTAAAGAGATATCGATACTTTCGATCCATCAATTCGCGTATAAATTTACAGCTCGCCCAATCCTCGCACAGAAAATTCTCGCGATTGAAAGCTTAATCCCATAGGATAACATGCAAATCTGGTGAGTTTTCGGCACGGCACAGAAGTGTATGACATAAGCGGCAAAGTTGAGATCGATATCATAATCGGACGATTAATTTTTAGACAATAATCCGGGAAATTTGTAATGCAGAATTTGTTTATAATCATAACAATAATAAGTTTGTCTTCTTTAGGATAGGATGAATGATGTTTCAACTGTCGTTCATTCATGGCCTTGTCTTGTTACACAGTCTTATGATTTCTCTCTTTGAATTAAAAAAAGGGACAGTTTTAGATGAGGGATATAAAACAAATATACCATGCCCTTTTTCGAGGCGTCATTTTGAATCTTCGGTAACTGCGCCCCTCAGAAAATAGTACTATTGCAGTTATCTCAGAGCCCATACTTTCAACTAGAGCCGCTCAAGGCATATAACATCCCACGGTATTTAACTGATTTAGCAAATATATATTCACTTGCTGAAAGTTATATCTTTGATCACCTGAAAGAAATGAATACAAAAATAATGCTTGTCAATTTTAATATTATTGAAAATCGTACAGTTAGGCCGTTTTACTACGTGCAATATAAATTGTACTGTACAGTGATATACAGGTTTATTATTTCAAATTAAAACAAAAATTAGTTTCTTATATTTGTCAACTTTTGTTATCGCTAACTATATGTTGAAGATACCGTGGAAAATGTTCAGCTCCATGTTTGAGTTCATTATACTATCCCCCCCCCCAAAAAAAAAAAAATAATAATAAAAAATAAATAAAAAATTCAATTAAAACAAATTAAATGTATACTTATATTATGGGAATATGATGTTTAGCGAACCAAATATCCGTCCTTGAACCAGCAACAGTGTAATTAGCGCAAAACATGAACTTGCATTGGAAACGGGTCTATATATACCACAAACAAAACAGCAAACAAAAAACAGATGGAAGGCAATCAAGCATATTAATGAACTTCCCTCTTACTATCCCAGCCTTGCATAATGTACTGAATATGATAAACATCCATTTATATTGTACCAGACTTAGTATTGCCTCTGCCAACCAATGTGTGCTTTTGTTCCTTTGGATCCCTCATCAAGAATACTTGCCTTGCTTTGAGGTATCAAAGAGACACCAAGATGGGTCCCTGGTTAGTATCCGTAAAATCAGCTCTTTTAGGAGGTTTCTTAGTCTTGGCAGTCATAGCTCTTGCTTCCACGCCCTACCCAAGAGATCGTCGCTTGGCCATGGGTACGGGGGATATCGGCATGGAATCTCCACATCACTGTGACCAGTATCTGGAAAGAAGAACCGTCAATTGTTCCTACGAAGCGGTACTTACACAAGTTCCTCAGGACTTATTTGTGGATGTTCAGACACTTTTATTGAATATAAATCAGTTTCAAAGGTTGAATACCACGTCGTTTGTGCGCTACACAAAGCTCACTGATATAGACGTTAGTGTCAATCATATTTCGTTCATCGAACGAGAGGCCTTTTACCCACTGAAGTATCTAAATTATCTCAATCTGCGATATAACAAACTCTTCGAAATACCGGCAATTGCGTTTGATTCAGTCTTAAACAGAAGTATTCGTGTAAGATAAGTAGCTTAGTACAAAGTAGATAAGTCATATAGTGTGATTGTCCATGTGTCATACGTACGTTTTTATTCGTCTGGGCCAATTAAAGGGACATAAACGTTCTTGTAAAACTTATCTGTAGAAGCTCAAACGTGTGTGTTATCATTGGCGACTGGTAGATAGCATACTATCACGCTTGAGTGTACGGGACGCACAAAACAGTTAACAGTATTGGGAAACGCCCCCCCCCCCCTCAAACAAAACAAAAAACACACACACACAACAGCAATAACAAACAAACACGCATTTATCACCTACCATGTGAAAGAATGATTTCATAAACTTATCTGCAGATTCAAAGATTTGGACAAAAAAAGCTTCGAAAGTTTCAATTCAATCACATTATACAATGCATGCAAAAGCTATGCAAGCACACGTACTCAAATCAAACAGGCTTGTCGGACCAATACTCAGCCCTGCGGAGAGGGGCGAACCGTCAGTGAATTTAGGCCCAATCTCAGCGACGTGCTGGTGCCTTGCATATAATAAGTTTCAAATTAATATTTCTTAATTTAATGATACTAAGATTTGGATTTTACCACACAAACCCCTTTTCATACTTTTTCAACAATATTGATCAATTAGTTTCCTAATGCTGTTATTTGTCTTTAAAGTGATCTAGTAAAGATGAATGGTTGATAAAATGTGTATTGTTGTGATCTGAATTATGCCCACTGAGTAATGAGTGCAAATTTCAAGTAAAATGGATATTGTATGGCCACGTAATGAGCACAAATGTAAACTGATATTCGCTCTCAATTGCACTGACTTTGTACACAGTTATAACTTTCCAGTGGATAATTAATAATCCGAACACTTTAACGTAAATATCTTTTTAACGAAAGCGAGATTAGAAAAACCGAAACTTGTTTCATACTTATTGGTAATACGAATACAATATGACACGGTATGAGAGAACCACTAGAGGTCTAAGCCCGGGGTCTAAGTAATATTTGTAGATTTGGACAATGTTACTAGATCCCTTTAACAACAGAGGGGGTTATACAAAACCAGGAAGATTCAACCCTTTCTGTTCTAAAAATATTATTGTGATTAAATTGTTATAACAAACAGTTAATAGAGAGATAATGAGAATCAATACAAAAACCCTTTTAGTATGAAAATGTGCTTGTTTTATGATATCACATTTCATATCGATAAAATCGATACTAAAAGTCAACGCCCGCTAATTTTATTTCCGCTTCATCTTTTAAGAGATTAGTTCCAAAAGGCGCTAAATCCACTTTTAATTAAAAACAAAAATTGAATTAACGATACCAGTAATTTAGTTAGCTACCTTGCTATCTAATCATGGACAAATAACATGATCAACGTCAAAATATGGAACATTCCATTTTCAGATTCCCATAGGCATATGTATAAAGTTGGGCAAAGAAACCTGTTTTTCTCGAAAGTTGAAAAAGTGGATTTAGCGCCTTATGGAATTAGGCTCTTCATTTTTATATGGATATGTGAGCCGCTACTGGATGGATATCGATCAAACGATGGTTGTTTTGTTTTGAAAATTATGTGATTTTGCTGATCCTTATACTTCCTTATTCCGTTACGATGGTTTTTTTTTACGAAACATGTATATTAGATGCATACCGAATTCGTATATTTACTTTAATTTCTAATATAAATTTTGTATTGTTGCCATTGTTCATTATTGTAAATGTTGATTTCGAATTCGTTTATTATACCAACCTCTTTTGAACTTCGAAATATATTAAATGAAATAAAAATCGAATATCATGTGATGAGGTCTTGATTGTATATTCATTCCAAACTACTGTTTTTTCTATTCTGGTTTCCACTTAACACCCGGTAAGATTTAAAGGGGTCTCCACACATTTATTCTATTTCTTTAGGAAATGATGTCGTCCTTTTAATCGGGTACACCTGTAAAAGGGGTAAAATATGGCAAAAGCCTACCCAATCAAGCAGATAGTACTGTATAACGTGGGCAAACTATAATGTTTAATATTTTTGTCATGTGCTAAAGTGTGTGAAACTAGTACTGTGGGTTGTCATATTTAAAGGGAAACGCTGGGATTTTCGCTTGCTGATAAATGTATAATTCCTGTCACTTCTAGTCTGATATTCCCTCTTAGTTATGACTAGTAATGGAAATAAACAAAATGCGGACTATGTAACCGTTATTGTTGAATCTGCTGCTATGCTATGGTTACGTTATCTGCTTTTGGTAGTGCAAGTTCAGATGACGTTTCATATGGAACAGTTGGAAAAACATGGCAGCCTCCAGTCTTTAGTCAACACATTATAATAGAGGTTTAACAAACATTGATAATTTCCATCAATAGTGATACCCAAGAAGAAATATACGACTAGAAGTGAAGGGGATTTACTTATCAGTAACAGTAAGCGAAAATCCCCGTGTTTGGCTCCCCTTTCTCGCTCTTTCTCGATCGCGAGTTCGACACAACCGTTATAAAACGGATTTATTAACTATTCTCGAGCTAGACAGAAATATATATCGGATTGTTTACACTATTCCATTACGAGACGGTAATCTCAAGTGTTGGCGCTGTGTGGGGAGTAAATCGTACGCGCGCGACTCTTAGTACGGCGTTCAGTGACGCGCGCTCGCTAACTGAAATTGCTTCAAATCGGCTTGCGACAATTGATAATATCGAGTCAATAAGTTCCCAATATCTGACTTTTTTTTCTATATTTTGCATAAAATTGATTAATTGTATGTATCAAGTATAAAACATAAAAGACGAAGATATCGCAAATTTCGTGCAGATTTCGTCCGACGCACGGCGCGTGTCTCCTATTCATTGTGTCCGTCTTAAAAGTAGACAAAATGGCCGCCTTAACAACAGGGTCTATTGCAGATTTACTCCCACACAGCGCGAACACTTGAGATTACCGTCTCGTAATGGGATAGTGTAACAAATCCGATATATAATAAATCCCATGAAGAGACGGTTATTTCTGTCTAGCAGCTGACATATCTGCTAAATAGCTTTCCTATGGTTGAAATAAACACAAGAAAGATATATGATCATGCTGATTGTATGTAAACTCTGAATTCGAAATAAATTCGATTTATTTGACTTCGCTGCAAATTGCCATAACTGTAACTCCTAATAGTATGTCGACATGATAAATAGCTATTATGGTGTTCGATTACAAACATATTTTTGTTATTATTTATCTTATATATTACATTACACATTCAAGAAAATAGTCTTATCCTAGAAATTAAAGGGATAGTTGAGTTTTGGTAAAGAGGGTACAGTTTTGGTAAAGAGGGTACAGTTTTGGTCAAACTGAATTTTAGTAACTAAAACCTACACCATTACATTACAAACTGTGCAAACTTACAAATGACTAAGTAAAGAGCCTGTTATCATTAAAAAAGAGCCGTTAAAATTCAAGTGGGCGCTCTCTAAAAACTCATCGGTTTCAACCATTTCAACAAAAATATTGCGCATGTGATGTTTTGTTGAAATAGTGATTAGAAAGAGAGATAATCAACAACTATTTAAAAACCTCTTTTGCAAATTTTTGAAAAGAGGAAGCATTTAAAAAAAAAACAGCTGGTTCAAAATTATTGAATAATTGGTACTTGTGGGGGCCCACAATTATTACAAATTGCTATGTTTATGGATATTTCAGCCATTTCTGAACCGATTTTGATCCAATAAAGTTTATTCTGTCACTAAAATATTATGCTCTTTACAATTTTACACTCAGTTTTTCATTATCTCACAAAAAAATGTTTGTGTAGCGCCCTCTATACCAAAACTCAACTATCCCTTTAACACATATCAATACAAAATTTAACAGCAACATGTAATGTATATACATGTATCAGTGATTCTAAAAAATAATAACAATTGGTGCCGGGCAAGTAAACTTGCATAATATATTGTCTAGTCTGCTTGTCCGATCTGGTAACTAAATAATTGTAAAAGAGAGATATAAATGTTGTTTCATACATTTAAATCTCATCACAAGTAGGAGGGCAAATGAATTTATATTGGGGCAAGTACAATAAAATTTAAAAATATTATGATTTTAATTGCCCGACTGGGCCAGTACAAAAACAAAAGTAAGAATGGAGGCTTGTATAATGGATGCGAGAAATGTGTGGATCATGTAACGTTAAGCTCTCATATGCATAGCATCGGATCTCGTGTGTAATGCTAATTAATATATTTATGGCAATTGATACGGTAATATTGGTAAATTAACATTGTCTTGATAACGAGGAATCATTGTATAAATATATGAACTAGATGCAGACATTGTATATGATAGATGAATGAAGTAATGCCATTGCATTGAACATTTTGAACATTACTAAACTTAGCGGCTTAATGACCAAAACTAGCATCATACTACATCTGAATGCTAGATTGTATATTTCTTTGCAAATGTGGACAAATGTTTCCATCTCTGAGGCATACCTGCATGTTGGGCAAGTCAGGCCAAACCAGGCTCTTAGAAGCCAGGGGTGCTGATACACCCCCACTCTTTGGAGGGGGTGCTGGCCTCGGACATTGTCACCCCACCCCGCTCGAACAAATAAACCAAAGACCTCAGACACGGACACCCCTCGCCCCATCCCCTTTATATCCCCCTCTCCCTCCGCCCTCTCCCCCGCTGAACTATTCAATGACCACACAACCTCGGCCTCAGGCTCAGCACCCCGTAAACGATATAAATTGCCCCAGGGCCCTGGGCCAAATCATCTTTAGTTGGGTATGATTTCAATACAATATTTAATTTAAATGTAATAGTTTATGTACACGCTGTCACAAATAATCGTCATATTACTGACATACACAAATATATATAATACATTCGAACAATTATTTACATATTCGTTTATATAGTGCAAAGTTACATGCGGCGTACAGATCTGTATACAAACGTCAAGAAAATACATGTACGAAGGAACCCCTCAATGAGAGCATTTGTCACCACATTAGCATTTTGAAACACTGACACATTCATACTTATGATTGGTGTTTGTAATTTCTTCGTCATGTAAGTTTCCAATGTCTTTATAATCTTTAACCCTATGTAATAATTTAGCGACTACTCCGGAACCACGGCAGATATTAAGTTTTCCTTTCGTGACATTTTTTTTTAAAGTCTTGCGCAACTTTTTGTACTAAATTTGCGAAGATTGGAGCAAGCATTACAAGGTCACATGACCAGTAAGAGTCAAAAGTCATCCAAAAACAGTGACTTTTCCATACATGTGTGTGTAATGGAATGGACATGTTATGAAACTTGTGAAATACAATCCATTTTCCCCATATAATTGTATATTTTCCTTGTCTTTATGGTTGTAATATATCATATCATTGTCAAAATAATACAAAACATAACAAATATGAACAACAGAATACAAAAGAAATGAAAAACAAATGAATACATAACAAATTCAGAATCATAATATACTCATCTCATTAGCATATTTGCATAATTAATTACATGTGCTTCGTTAATTACTAGAATAAACAATGTAAATACCTAAATCTCAAACTTATCCATGTCTGTGATTCATTTTGAGTCAAATACTTTTGATTATGTTTTTCTTTAAAAATTAGAAAAACTAGCAACAATTAGGGGCCTTGCAAATAATAAAAAATTCCAACCATCCACATAATACAAATTGGAAAACCCCACCCAAAATAAAGATTTAGTGTAAAAAAAACTGCACTTTACTCGTCTCAAATCATATAATGACTTTTTAAAAGTGATTATATGATTTGAGTTTTCTGTCCATGTCGGAGATGGATTTCCAAACAAACAAAAAAAGTTTGGATAGGGGGGCGGGTGGGTGGGTGGGTTGAGCTCTATCCAGATCTTATTTGGATGTTTGGAACTTTGCAAGGCGTTTAGCGTACTTCGGTAATTAATATGCGCATAATTTGCATATTTAACATTGGATCGTTTAAACGAAAACATGAACGCGTCGCTAATACTTCAATGCACATCCATGCACAATTTCGCGTGAATCAGACAATCGGTCTTCGAGATCTTAGGGGGGGGGGGGGTCAAATTTGACCCCCCCCCCCCCCCCCCAGTAAAAACCTGGTCTGAAATAGCCCAGTTAAATATGGTTAATACTTGAAAAAAGGAAGTTCATGTAAACCACTGTTTATACCATGGTCTACATCTAGGAAGAGCTGCTTGTAGACAAGTAATAAGCGGAAACCACATTTTCTAATTTCTAAAGATATGGCCATTGGTGTTTGCGTACCAGCAACTACAAATTAGATTTACCATCTCAGATCATAGATATTTATGAGGTGTCTTTAGCAAATACGTAGCCTATACATTAACAACCACCTTTGTGACTCCAGCCTTAGTCTCCGTCATATTTTACGATTCTACGGGGATAAGATGGTTGACTTTCAAATTAATTGACAGGTGTTTGGTCAGTGTAGCCCAGAAGTATTCCTGCCCCCTCGCGTCCTCAACCCAATAGACGTATGCTCCATGACCACTGAGGTACAGCCTCAACAGGTGTGGTAGCTCATCGACTGGAACGTCTTCAATGAAGACCAGGACCACGTTTTCAGTCTGTGTATCGGTGACGTGGTTTACTGCGATACGGAACTTGTTCATGAAGTTGGCGTTCTGGACCGCGGCCCGGCTCAGCACTAGGATCGTCTTGAAGCTGTTCTCTACGACGTCATAGACAGCGTCAAGGTAGTGCATGCCGAGCGTCAGCGCATCGTCACCAAACGCAATTCTTCCAAAGTCAGGAAGTCTCTCCTCTATTGTTGGTCGGAGCACGTCCGTTGCCCATCTGTCGTCTGCCTCAGCGAAGATCATGTTTATGTCGTATTCAAATTCGTTCCGATCGCGAGCGTCTCTTATCTCATCGTACCCAATGATGGCTAGCTTCAGCAGGAAAAGTTTGTATCGTAGCGACCATCGATTGACGTAGATAACCACAAGTATGAACAAGAAACATAATATTCCTGCACAAATTAGGGAATATAGAGCTATATTTTTACTGCAATCCTCTTCGGGGCGGAACCAAGTCAGCGGCTTCATTCGCAATCTTTCTATTGGAGATGCAGACGAGCATATCGTTTCTTTTACATTCACGAATTTTCCATCAAACAACGAGTTCATCCAGCTGATTTCGCAGTCACAGACCCACTGATTCTTTGAAAGATCAATTGCACGTAACGAAGAGAGAACCGGATCAAAGGTACGTTTGTTGAGTGTTACAAGATGGTTGTCACTTATAGATACATAAGTTAAATTGGTTGTGTACTGAAATATGTCTGTTTCTAGGTAAGTTATTCTGTTAGAGTCAATGTAGAGGTTTTCCAAAAATATAAAATCCCTTATGTTCAGAAAGGAAATCCGGGTTAATCGATTTCCCCTCAAATCTAGCGTTCTCAAAGACACCAATCCCTGAAAGATATCTGAATATAGCTGCTCTATACCGTTCCTTCTGAGTTCCAGACATTCCAATGTTGAAATATTTATAAATTTATACGAATCCACAGAATTATCAATATTATCATTCAGAACCAGGTGAGTCAGATTTGGTAGAGACGTGAACATATAAAAATCCGGATGACTGACGTGTGTTCTATTCATGTAAATTGTTTCAAGTGACGTTGCATATTGAAAAGATAATAGAGATATAGTAATAATTGTACTTCCATCAACGTGCAATGTGATCAATTCTTTAGTGACCAAATCTAAATACTCCAAATTGCACAAAGAAATGCTTAACAGCTCTAGATTTGGCAAATTTGAAATTTTTACAAATTTAAGATATGCCTTCGTATCATCAAAGTACAATCTGGTTAGATTATGCAATCCTTGGAACGTAAATTCATCAATAAATGTTATGAAGGTCCCGGTGAGAGACAACACGTGTAGATTGATTCTCCAGAGGGAGTTATTTGGATTCACAACATATATTGGATTGGTATCTAAAATGAGAGTGCGTAGTTCTGTCATTCCGTCGAAATATTCCGGTCTTATGTCCCTGAGTAAGGCCCTTCGCATGTCAAGTGTGGTTACGTCAGTCAGATTGGCAAATACCTTATCATAGAGTTGAACGGGTGTACCTGAGAGACTGAACAAGGCCAGTGGTTTGTGTCGAAGGTTGTCGACGAATCTATGTTGAACTTTGTCAAAGTATGTGTTTTCTATGCGAAGCTCCTCGATAGTGGATCGTGACACTCCAATAGATATATTCAACAGCGTCTGTTCAGGGATTCGAATATTTCCGAGAACGAGACCTCTGATTCGAAATGATGCAATGATATCGGCATCAACAATATCGATGGGGTTATAATTCAGGTTCAGAGTGAGAGCTTGACAGTTCCAAAGGAAATCCTGGGATTGGATCTGGCGAATGGAATTGCCAGACAGATCAATATGAATATTTTTGTTTAAATAGTGTCCACAGGACGCAATGGCGGGCATTTCGAGAAGTTTGTTTGATTGCAAATTAAGATACTTTAGGTACTTAAGCGGGTAAAAGGCCTTTCGTTCGATGAATGAAATATGGTTGATACTGACGTCTATATCAGTGAGCTTTGTGTAGCGCACAAACGACTTGTTGTTCAATCT
This sequence comes from Echinarachnius parma, assembly GCA_037951105.1. Taxonomy (NCBI): domain Eukaryota; kingdom Metazoa; phylum Echinodermata; class Echinoidea; order Clypeasteroida; family Echinarachniidae; genus Echinarachnius; species Echinarachnius parma. The sequence goes on along the minus strand of JBAMJV010005331.1, from coordinate 140,607 downwards.
TTGTAACTCATTTCCCCTTATTATAAGTATATGAACATCCAGAAATAAGTCCTGGGGCACCTGTGTAAGCACAAATTCACGAGGACAATCGACGGTATTTCGTTCCAGATACTGATCACAGCTATGTTGAGACACCATCCTGATATCTCCCGTTTCATTGACCAAGCGATGATTTCTTGCGTAGGGCGTGGAAGCAAGAGACAGGACTATCACGACGAATAAACCTCCGACAGGAGCTGATCTTAAAGATACTGTCAACCGGGGATCCATCTTGATGTCTTTTCGCCTATATTATTCATGAAAGTTCTTAAGGAACGAAAAGTACGAATCGTTGGAAGAGTCAAAACGTGCACTAAGCGAGTCTTGAATTATCGTAATGAATGTTTGTAGTATTCACTATCAAGATAGAAAGAAGGAAGTTCAAAGTTGTAAGCATTATTTTCCCTATCTATTGTTTTATTTTTATGGCTATCTAGTTTCTGTTGCAAGTTCAGGTTTCTGCACATTATACAGTAACTCTTTGTTTGAAGGAAGGATATAATGTGTATCGGTTTACATCATATTCCCAGGTATTATATATAATAATATAAAACCAGGGTATTGTATAGTTTATACAACTGTTTTCAAATGCAGTTGAATATATGTCCATGGTATCCTCAAAAATAGTAAACAGTTACAAATTCAGGAATATATTCATTTCAATTTGAAAAGAAATACATATGTGTATCTCCATTGAATTTCCATAGTATTTCCTAATCATCGGGTTAATTGACAGGAATTATGTTTGGTAGGGTACAATATTGCGATCATAATTTCAGGTAATACACAGGCATAACTTTCCAGCAAATATTGATATCCATTCGACAAATAAGGCAAACTGCTGAAGGCGCTATATACCCTGGGATGTTTGACTTGAAACCCCCCCCCCCCAAAAAAAAAAAAAAATCGCTTCTAAATCCATGTCGATCCTACCAATTTTGTAGCCAATATTTTGATTGATGGAAGCGTAACAATATAACAACTTATTCATGCAATGGATTATAATGTACATGATATACCGGGTGTTGAATAAAACTCTTGGAATTTTTCAATGTGATTTATTAACATGAGCATGTGTTATCATTGGCAACTGGTATAATTATTTACTATCACGCTTGAATGGACGGGTCACACAAAACCGTTAAAGCTACATACAGTATTGGGAAATGATACTCCACCACTCCCCCCCCCCCCCCCCCCAAAGAAATATTCTTTTTATCACCTACCATGTGTACGAATGATAACTTATCTTCTGATCTAAAGATATATACACATACTGCTTTGACATTGACTATAAAACGTTCCAAATAAAATTTGTATTTCCGTAGATTCAATTCAACCACATTATACAATGCATGCAAAAGCTATGCAAGCACACGTACTCATATCAAACGGGCTTGTCGGACCAATACCCAGCCCTGCGGGGAGGGGCGAACGGTTGGTGTATGTAGGCCCAATCTTAGCGACGTGCTGGCGGCTTGCATATAAGTTTCAACTTATATTTTTTAATTTAATGATAATAAGATTCGTATTTTACCACACAAACCCCTTTTCATATATTTTTTCACCAATATTGATCAATTAGTTTCCTAATGCTGTTATTTGTCATTAAAGTGATCTAGTAACTTTTCGTGACATTTGCAAAAAGTGATGAATGGTTGATAAAATGTGTATTGTTGTGATCTGGATTATGCCCATTGAGTAATGAGTGAACATTTCACGTACAATGGACATTGTATGGCCTTGTAATGAGCAAAAATGCAAAGTGATATTCGCTCTCAATTGCACTGACTTTGAACACAGTTATAACTTTCCTGCACTGGACCAGTGGATAATTAATAATCCGAACACTTTAATCGTAAATATCTTATTAACGAAAGCGAGATTCGAAAAACCGAAACCTGTTCCATACTTGTTGGTAATACGAATACAACACGGTATGAGAGAACCACTAGAGGTCTATGTAATATAGATTTGGACAATGTTACTAGATCCCTTTAACAAAAGAGGGAGTTATACAAAACCAGGAAGATTCAACCCTTTCTGTATCAATGTGATTAAATTGTTATAACAAACAGTTAATAAAGAGATAATCAGAATCAATACAAAAACCCTTTTAGTATGCTTGTTTTATGATATCACATTTCATATCGATAAAATCGATACCAAAAGTCAACGCCCGTTATTTTTATTTCCGCTTCTTTCTTTGAAGAGATAGTTCCAAAAGGCGCTAAATCCACTTTCAATTAAAAATTGAATTAACGATACCAGTAATTTAGTTAGCTACCTTGCTATCTAATCCTGGACAAATAACATGATCAACGTCAAAATACGGAACATTCCATTTTCAGATTCCCATAGGCATATGTATATTCCGACGCGGAAAATATGTTTTTATTAGTAATCTTCATGACAATCTACCTTAGATACAGTAAAACACAATTTTTAGGTAGTTTTCTTGTCATCCAACCTTTAATTATCAAAACTATTATCATATTATACGCATATTATATCTGAATCATACTTTGTATATTCATTTTCAAAGGTGAACAAATGTTTCCATCTTTGAGGCATACATGCATGTTGTCAAAAAGCAACATGTGCCAAGTCAGGCCAAACCAGGCTCTAAGAAGCCAGGGGGTGACGTTGCACCCCCACCCTTTGGAGGAGGTGCTGGCCTCGAACATTGTCGTCCCACCCCGCTCGAACAAATAAACCAAAGGCCTCAGACATGGACATCCCTCGCCCCATCCCCTTATTATATCTCTCTCTCCCTCCGCCCTCTCCCCCGCTGAACTATTGACCACACAACCTCGGCCTCAGGCTCAGCACCCCGTACAATAATTGCCCCAGGGCCCTGCGCCAAATCATCTTAGTTGGGTATGATTTCAGTAAAATATTTAATGTAAATGTAATAGTTTATGTACACGCTGTCATAAATAATCGTCATATTACTGACATACACAAATATATATAATACATTCGAACAATTATTTACATATTCGTTAATAGTGCAAAGTTACATGCGGCGTATATATCTGTATACAAACGTCAAGAAAATACATGTACGAAGGGAACCCTCAATGAGAGCATTTGTCACCACACACCACATTAGCATTTTGAAACACTGACACATTCATACTTATGATTGGTGTTTATAATTTCTTCGTCATGTAAGTTTCCAATGTCTTTATAATCTTTAACCCTATGTTAACTGGGGGGGGGGGGGGGGAGGGGGTCAATTTGACCCCCCCCCCCCCCCCCTCCCCCCCCCCCCTGTAATAATTTAGCGACTACTCCGGAACCGCGGCAGATATTAAGTTTTCTTTGAAGTCTTGCGCAACTTTTTGTACTAAATTTGCGAAGATTGGACCAAGCATTACAAGGTCACATGACAAGTAAGGGTCAAAGGTCATCAAAAAACAGTGACTTTTCCATACATGTGTGTGTAATGGAATGGACATGTTATGAAACTTGTGAAATACAATCCATTGTCCCCATATAATTGTATATTTTCCTTGTCTTTATGGTTGTAATATCTCATATCATTGTCAAAATAATACAAAACATAACAAATATGAACGATAGAATACAAAAGAAATGAAAAACAAAGGAATACATAAGAAATTCAGAATCATAATATACTCATCTCATTAGCATATTTGCATAATTAATTACATGTGCTTCGTTAATTACGAGAATAAAGAATGTAAATACCTAAATCTCAAACTTATCCATGTATGTGATTAATTTTGAGTCAATATAATACTTATACAAATTTGAAAAATTAGCAACAATTAGGGGCCTTGCAAAGTTAAAAAGATTCCAACCATCCAAATAAAATTTGGAAGTGGGTGGGTGGGTCCAGGGCCATTTTGGATTTTTTTTAAATGATACAAATTGGAAAACCCCACCCAAAATAAAGATTTAGTGTAAAAAAAACTGCACTTTACTCGTCTCAAATCATATAATGACTTTTTGAAAGTCATTAGATGATTTGAGTTTTCTGTCCATGTCGGAGATGGATTTCCAAACAAACAAAACAGTTTGGATAGGGGGTGGGTGGGTGGGGTGAGCTCTATCCAAATTTTATTTGGATGATTAGAATTTGTTTAACTTTGCAAGGCCTTAAGCGTACTTCGGTAATTAATATGCGCATAATTTGCATTTTAACATGAACGCGTCGATAATACTTCAATGCACCTCCATGCAAAATTTCGCGTGAATCAGACAATCGGTCTTCGAGATCTTAGGGGGAGGGGGGTCAAAGTGACCCCCCCCCCCCCCCCCCCCAGTAAAAACCTGGTCTGAAATAGCCCAGTTAAAATAGGGTTAATACTTGAAAAAACGATGTTTTTGTAAACCACTGTTTATACCATGGTCTACATCTAGGAAGTGCTGCTTGTAGACAAGTAATAAGCGGAAACCACATTTCTAATTTTTAAAGATATGGCCATTGGTGTTTGCGTACCAGCAACTACAAATTAGATTTACCATCTCAGAGCATAGATAGTTATGAGGTGTCTTTAGCAAATACGTAGCCTATACATTAACAACCACCTTTGTGATTCAAGCCTTAGTCTCCGTCATATTTTACGATGGATTCAACCTGTTGTATCCTATTCTACGGGGATTAGATGGTTGACCTTCAAATTAATTGACAGGTGTTTGGTCATTGTAGCCCAGAAGTATTCCTGCCCCCTCGCGTCCTCAACCCAATAGACGTATGCTCCATGACCACTGCGGTACAGCCTCACCAGGTGTGGAAGCTCATCGTCTGGAACGTCTTCAATTAAGACCAGGACCACGTTTTCGGTCTGTGTATCGGTGACGTGGTTTACTGCGATACGGAACTTGTTCATGAAGTTGGCGTTCTGGACCGCGGCCCGGCTCAGCACTACGATCGTCTTGAAGCTATTGTCTACGACGTCATAGGCAGCGTCAAGGTAGTGCATGCCGAGCGTCAGAGCATCGTCACCAAACGCGATTCTTCCAAAGTCAGGAAGTCTTTCCTCTAGTGTTGGTCGGAGCACTTCCGTTGCCCATCTGGCGTCTGCATCAGCGAAGATCATGTTTATGTCGTATTCAAATTCGTCTCGATCGCGAGCGTCTCTTAGCTCGTCGTACCCAATGAGGGCAAGTTTCAGGAGGAAAAGTTTGTATCGCAGTGACCATCGATTGACATAGATAACCACAAGTATGAACAAGAAACATAATATTCCTGCACAAATTAGGGAATATAGAGCGATATTTTGACTGCAGTCTTCTTCGGGGCGGAACCAAGTTAATGGCTTTATTCGTAATCTTTCTATTGGAGATGCAGACGAGCATATCGTTTCCTTTTCATTCACGAATTTGTCAGCAAACAACGCGATCAACCAGCTGATTTCGCAGTCACAGACCCACTGATTCTTTGAAAGGTCAATTGCATGTAACGAAGGGCGAATCGGATCAAAGGTGCTTCTGTTAAGTTTCACAAGATGATTGTCACTTATAGATACGTAAGTTAAATTGGTTGTGTACTGGAATATGTCGGTTTCCAGGTAACTTAGTTTATTAGAATCAATGTAGAGGTATTCCAGAACTATCAAATCCATTAGATTCGAAGGAGAAATCCGGATTAATTGATTTCCCCGCAAGTCTAGTATTCTCAAAGACAACAACCCGTAAAAGCAGTCTTTGTCCAGCCACTTTAGACCGTTCCTTCTAAGTTCTAGAATTTCCAATGTTGACATATTTCTAAACATATATGAACTAACATATGAAATATAATTATTATCATTAAATATTAGGTGATTCAGATTAAGAAGAACCGTAAAGGTAGTATCCTCTAGAACTCTGACCTGTGTTCTATTCATATAAATTGTTTCGAGTGACTTAGCATTTTCCAAAGATGATCCATACAAACCAAAAACTGTACTTCCATCGAAGTGTAATGTAATTAAACGACTGGTGTACAAATCTAACGTCTCGAACTGGCACGAGGCAATGCTCAATAGCTCTAGATTTGGGAGGGTGAAAATTACTTTTCCGAGATTTTTTTTTGAAGAATCAAGATATAATCTGGTCAAATTGTGTAATCCTCGGAATGTAAACTCATTAATATATGTTATGGAGGTTTTGGAAAGAGACAACACGTGTAGATCGATTCTCCAGAGTGAGTTATTTGGATTCACAACATATATTGGATTGTCATCTAAAATGAGAGTGCGTAGTTCTGTCATTCCATCAAAATACTCCGGTCCTATGTCCCTGAGTAAGGCCCTATTTAGTTCAAGTGTGGTTACGTCCGTCAGATTGGCAAATATGTTATCAGATAGGAAAGTGGTTGTACCCGAGAGACTAAACAAGGACAGTGGTTTGTGTCGAAGGCTATCTAATATTCCATGTTGAACTTTATCGATGTATGTGTTTTCGATGCGAAGCTCCTCGATAGTGGATCGTGACACTCCAATCGATATATTCAACAGCGTCTGTTCAGGTATCCGAATATTTCCGAGAACGAGACCTCTGATTCGAAATGATGCAATGATGTCGGCATCAACAATATCGATGGGGTTGTATTTCAGGTTCAGAGTGAGAGCTTGACAGTTACATAAGAAATCCTGGGATTGGATCTGGCGAATGAAATTGCCAGCCAGATCAATATGAATGTTTTTGTTTAGATAGTGTCCACATGACGCAATGGCGGGTATTTCGTGAAGTCTGTTTGATTGCAAATTAAGATACTTTAGGTACTTAAGTGGGTAAAAGGCCTTTCGTTCGATGAACGAAATACGGTTGATACTGACGTCTATATCAGTCAGCTTTGTGTAGCGCATAAACGACGTGTTGTTCAATCTTTGTAACTGATTTCCCCATATCAAAAGTATCTGAACATCCATAAATAAGTCCTGTGGCACCTGGGTAAGCCCAACTGGATAAGTGCAATCGACGGTTTTTCGTTCCAGGTACTGATCACAGCGATGTTGAGACACCATCCTGACATCTCCCGTGCCAATGGCCAAGCGATGATCTCTTGCGTAGGGCGTGAAAGCAAGAGATAGGACTCCCAAGACGAATAAACCTCCTACAGGAGCTGATCTTAAAGATACTGACGTCAACCGGGGATCCATATTGATGTCTTTTCGCCTTAAAGCAAGGAACGATCTAAAGCAGCGAAAAGTACGAATTGTTGGAAAAGACAAAACGTGCTAAGCGAGTCTTGTACGATCTTCATTAATGTTTATATTATACCCTATCAAGATAGAAAGAAGGAAGTACTAAGTTGTAAGCTTGATTTTCCTCATCTATTGATTTCTTTTGTTGTGGTTGTCTAGTTTCTGTTGCAAGTTCAGGTTTCTGCACATTATACAGTTCCTCCAGTTTGTTCGAAGGATGGATATATGAGTATCGGTTTACATCATATTCCCATGTAAGTATACATATAAAACCAGGGCATTGTATACGTAGTCTATACAACTGTTTCAAATGCAGTTGAATATGTCCATGGTATCCTCAAAAATAGTAAGCGATATATAACAACAGTTAAAAATTCAGGAAATATATTTATTTCAATTTGAAAAGAAATAAATCTGTACATCTAGATTGAATTTCCATTGCATATTACAATGTATTAAATACTTATAATTGTACACAAGTTTATCAATTATGTAAATTGATAGGAATTATGTTTGGTAGGGTACTATCTAATTGCAATCATATCTTCAGGTAATATAAAGGCATACATTTTCAGCAAATATTGATATCCATTCGATAAATAAGGCAAACTGCTGAATGCTACCCTGGGATGTTTGAACATATAACCTAAAATTTCAAAAATCACTTCTAAATGCATGTCGATCCTACCAAATTTGCAGCCAATATTTTGATTGATGTAAGCGTAACAATATAACAAGTTATTGTTGCAATGGATTATACATGATATAACTGGGTGTTAAATACAACTCTTGGCACTTGTTATTGTTATTGTGGTAAAATTATTTGACTGTCCCGCTTGAATGGACGGGTCACACAAAACCGTTAAAGCCAAATAACAGTATTGGGGAACGCCCCACAACCCCCCCCCCCCCCCCCCCCCCAACAAAAAAATAAAAAAAACGCTTTTATCACCTACCATGTGAACGAATATATCATAACTTCTCTGCTGAATTAAAGATTTGGACAAAATCTGCTTTGAAATTGACTATAAAACGTTCGAAATAGATTACGTATTTCCATAGATTCAATTCAACCACATTATACAATGCATGCAAAAGCTATGCAAGCACACGTACACGGCATGCGGACTTGTCGGACCAATACCCAGCCCTGCGGAGAGGGGCGAACCGTCAGTGAATTTAGGCCCAATCTCAGCGACGTGCTGGTGGCTTGCATATAAGTTTCAACTTCTATTTCTTTATTTAATGATACTAAGATTCGGATTTTACCTAACAAACCCCTTTCATTTACTTTTTCACCAATATTGATCAATAAGTTTCATAATGCTGTTATTTGTCTTTAAAGTGATCTAGTAACTTTTCGTGACATTTGCAAAAAGTGTTGAATGGTTGATAAAATGTGTATTTTTGTGATCTGAATTATGCCCATTGACTAATGTGTGAAAATTTCACGTACAATGGACATTGTATTGTATGGCCATGTAATGAGCCGCAAACATGCAAATTGATATTCGCTCTCAATTGCACTGACTTTGAACACAGTTATAACTTTCCAGTGGATAATTAATAATCCGACACTTGAATCGTAAATATCTTTTTAACGAAAGCGAGATTAGAAAAACCGAAACCTGTTCCATACTTGTTGGTAATACGAATACAACACGGTATGAGAGAACAAATAGAGGTAATATAAAATAAATAGAAGTAATATTTGTAGATTTGGACAATGTTACTAAATCCCTTTCACAAAAGAGGGAGTTATACAAAACCAGGAAGATTCAACCCTTTCTGTTCTAAAAATATTATTGTGATTAAATTGTTAACAAACAGTTAATTGAGAGATAATCAGAATCAAGACAAATCCCTTTTAGTATTAACTCTAAACGTGCCAGGGATTTTATTGCTCTATGGCATTTGTGTGTATTGTAACTCGCAAAAATGCTTGGCACGTTAGGAGTTAAAATGTGCTTGTTTTATCACATTTCATATCGATAAAATCGATACTAAAAGTCAACGCCCGCTAGTTCTATTTCCGATTCATTCTTTTAAGAGATTAGTTCCAAAAGGCGCTAAATCCACTTTTAATTTAAAAAAAAATTGAATTAACGATACCAGTAATTTAGTTAGCTATACTTTGCTATCTAATCCTGGACAAATAACATAATCAACGTTCAAATATTGAACATTCCATTATCAGATTCCCATAGGCATATTAGAGGTAACCTTGAGTATTGGTAATTTCCAAAGTGCCGCCCCCCCCCCCCCCCCCGAAACGGATTTGGTTGATTTCAATTCCATATGAAAGATCATCGAAAAAAACATGGGAAATAATAATAATTCCCATTCAAATGCTCTAATTGTTGTGAAATTTGCTTTCAAAATTTGTATAAAAGTGATTGACGTCCGGGTATCACTTTTTAGAGAACGCTAGCGCGAGGCGCAAGCGTTCTAGGTCCTCTTAATACGGGACTGAAAATTAATATTTGTAAGCACGCTAATTGTGCTTAAAACTATACATATGATACGGTACTTACCACCAATTCACTCTCCATTATGTGATCCAACTATCGGGTGGATTAAAATTATGATTTTTCCCTCCATTCCGCAAAAAATCAGTGATATATGCGCCTCCTCGACTTCTCTCCATGTGTTAGCGCGACTCCGAACAGAATACATGAATATGCGCGGTAACTATTACCGCGCATTACAGTCCCGTATTAGGACCTAGAACGCTAGCGCTTCTCTCTAGAGTTAATTTGACACTTGAGTTGTAACGGCTCTTTTTGAATGATAACAGGGGTTTTACTTTGTCGTTTGTAATTGTGTACACTTTTCGAGCATGGTGAAGTTATAACTATTAGTTTGTACCGTAATCGTGCAGGTTTTGGTTACTAAAGTTAAGTTTGACCAATACTCAATGTTACCTTTAAGTTCGGCAAAGAAATCTGTTTTTCTCGAAAGTTGAAAAAGTGAATTTAGCGATCAAACGATGGTTGTTTTGTTTTTGAAATTATGTGATTTTGCTGATTTTATTGTACTTCCTTATTAATGTTACGATGTTTTTTTTTTATGAAACATGTATTATTAGATGCGTACCGATTTCGAACAATTAGTTTAATTCTTATATTCATTTTGTATTGTTGCCATTGCTCATTATTGTAAATGTTGATTTCGAATTTGTTTATTATACCAACCTCTTTTGAACTTCGAAATATATTAAATGAAATCAAAATCGAATATCGTGTGATGAGGTCTTGATTGTATAATTCTCATTCCAAACTACTACTCTAGATTCGAAACACTTTACAGTGGTTTCCGGTAAGATTTAAAGTGGTCTCCAAACATTTATTATGTTTCTTTAGGAAATGTCCTCCTTTTAATCGGGTGCACCTGTAAAAAGGGTAGAATGTGGCAAAAGCCTACATAACCAAGCAGAACGTGGGCATGCAAACTATAATGTTCAATATTATTTGTATGTGCTAAACTCAGCTAAAGTGTGTGAAACTAGTACTGTGAGTTGTCATATTTAAATGGAAACGAAAGGCTGGGGTTTTCGCTTGCTGATGAATGTATAATCCTTGTCACTACTAGTAAGTTATCACTAATAATGAAAATAATAATCAAAATCGGACTATGTAACCGTTGTAGTTTAATCTGCTGCTATGTTGAGTGGTTACGTAATCCTCTTTTGTTAGTGCAAGTACAGATGAGGTTGCATATGGAACAGTTGGAAAACATGTCAGCCTCCAGTGTCCAGTCAACACAGATAATATTGGTTTAAAAAACATTGATTATTTCCTTTAATAGTGTAGTATACCCAAGAGGATATAATTATACGACTAGAAGTGATGGGAATTTTGCACTTATCAGTAATAGTAAGCAAAAATCCGCGTGTTTGGTTTCCATTTCTCGCTCTTTCTCGATCACGAGTTCGACACAAACGTAATAAAACGGATTTTTTAACTTATCTCGCTAGCAGCTGACATATCTGCTTAATGGCTGTCCTATATGGTTGAAATAAACACAAGAAAGATACATGTTCATGCTGATTGTATGTAAACTCCGAATTCGAAATAAATTCGATGTATTTGACTTTGCTGCAAATTGCCATTATCAGTCTATAACTCCTAATAGTTTGTCGATAAAAAGCTATTATGGTATTCGATTACAAACATATAGTATTGTTATTATTGATCTAAATAGATTACACATTCAAGAAAATAGTATTCTCCTAAAAGTTACCATAATAATAGAAAATTTATGAGTACAATATATATAATTATACATGTATCAGTGATTCAAGAAATAATGGGGATTAATATTACCTCGACTATTGAGTTCGGGGCTAGATATAGGTTTCAACGTATATCACTTCATAGTTATACACTCTAACAAATAACTAGTCAAAATTAACAGAAACCTAGTCAGCCGGGCACCTGCACTATTCTGGTCAAAATAATTTGGAAAAATCTAGTCAAAAACATTGATGTAACAAATTTGTAATTAAAATTTATACTCAAAAGCGTTTTCACGTTATTGAGTATAATTTTAAAAAAAATTCCTGTATACAAAGGCAATATTAAATTAGAACATCAATGTATTTGACTATTATTGTTATTATTTATCCAATAAATACATTACACATTCAAGAAATAGTCTTATCTAATCATTGTTACCATATATTAATACAACATTTATCAGCAAAATGTAGTCGAGGTAATATTAATCCCCATTATTTCTTGAATCAATGATACATGTATGTATCAGAGATTCAAGAAATAATGGGGATTAATATTACCTCGACTATTGAGTTCGGGGTTAGATATAGGTTTCGATGTATCACGTCAAGGTTATACACATATTTACGAGGGTGCGGAATTGTACATACTCTACTAATGCAGGGCTCGACACTTGCACTTGCCCTGGGCAAGTAACAATTGGTATCGGGCAAGTAAACTTCCATATATTGTCTAGTTGGCCTGCCCGATCTGGCAACATGAGAGAGCAATGTTGTTTCATACATTTAAGCCTCATCACAATTTATTTTGGGGCAAGAGCAATACAAAACATTATGATTTTACTTGCCCGACTGGGCCAGTACACACAAAAAGTAAGTATGGAGGCTTGTCTAATGGATGCGAGAAATGTGTGGATCATATAACGTTATGTTCGGATATGCATAGCATCTCTGCCGTAATCTGACAAAAGGAAGCAACTGACAATTGGTAGTTTTCTTGTAAATGAGGATTTTTATGATGATATTTGTGCAGTTACTTCCTTTTGACCTATTAATTTCTCATAAATGGATTGTCAGGTAACTTTAATTTGTTCACCATTGTGTAGAGCATATCTCAATTACCCCAAAACAAGGAAAAAGACTATCAATAAAATTGTCAGTTGATTCTTTTTTTTTCAGATTGTGTACTGCTAATTATTAATCTATTTTATGGATATTGATACGGTAATAATGGTAAATTAACATTGTCTTGATAACGAGGAATCATTGTATAAATCCATGAACTAGATTCAGACATTGTTATGATAGATGAATGAAGTAATGCCATTGCATTGATCATTTTGAACATTACTAAATTTAGCAGCTTAATGATCAAAACTATTATCATATTATACTCATATTATATCTAAATCATACATTGTATATTCATTTTCAAAGGTGAACAAATGTTTCCATCTTTGAGGCATACATGCATGTTGTCAAAAAGCAACATGTGCCAAGTCAGGCCAAACCAGGCTCTAAGAAGCCAGGGGTGCTGCTGCACCCCCACCCTTTGAAGGGGGTGCTGGCCTCGGACATTGTCACTCCACCCCGCTCGAACAAATAAACCAAAGGCCTCCACGGACACCCCTCGCCCCATCCCCTTTATATCTCTCTCTCCCTCGGCCCTCTCCCCCGCTGAGACCACACAGCCTCGGCCTCAACTGCGTGGAACTCTAGCGGTTCTCTCATACCTTGTTGTATTCGTACTAACAATAGAAGCATGGGACAGGTTTCGGTTTTTCAAATTTCCCTTCGTTTAAAAGGTATTTACCATTGAAGTGTTCAGATATTAAACTATCCACTGGATAGTCGTAATCTGGTACAAAGTCAGTGCAAAAAATTAGTGAATATCACTTTGCATTTTCGTTCATTACTCGGTCATATTACATTCAACTGCCGTGGGATTTTCACACATTATTCAGTGAACATAGATGACAGAAAACGCATTTTATCAACCATTATATCATATTTTGGACATGTCAACCAAGTTACTACATATATATGTATATGTGTGTTGTCTTTGACAACCTGTGTAGGTATAGACTACGTTCCACCCCACCTCCACCCCCATATCGCCCCTGTGTATTTGCTTCCCGATACTGACATTCATGTATCAATTTTGTTGTATATTTTATTTATCAATTCCTGTCTCCTTGCAATAGAAATACATGATATTGAAATGAAATGAACATAACACAACATACGATATTGCAGATTCACATTCTTTATCTGTTTATATTTTTGATTGCGATGTACACTGATTGATTACTCTCAATAATGTAAAAGAGTAAAAATGCAGCACAAAATTCACTCCATATCGAGCGATGAGTTGACTTATTTCAGCCACTAATACACTTCTACTGGATCATGTACATGTATACATGCCCGCTAGTTACATTGGTTGCAAGTGCATCATAATGTTTCATCTTGCGTTTTTGGTTAGTTCTTGTTTGATGTTGATACAAAAAATGCATTTCCTGATATCAAGAATTGCCGTTCGTTAACAACAGGAAATCATTTCTTGATATGAAGAATTCAATTTTTGATATCAAGAATTCATTTCAAAAATTGATTGTTAAAATAAGTATAAAATACAAAAACATGATGACGGCTGCAGCTCATTAATGACGTCAAGTTCGGTGGCAATTACAAACTTAAACATATTCTTGAAAAAGTTAACGGAGTATAAAAACCTCAGTAATTTGTTTTCAACTCATGATTTCTCTCAACTGAGAACTAAAATGTCAGACGGATGTTCATTTTCAGGGAACACATTGCACAATTCTAACTACAGAAAGTGAAAGACAATATAATAATACATTATATTGTAATATATGAAACTACACTTAACCAGAAATCGAAATTGCAATAAAACAAAGCACGATTAACCAGTCCTGAGTTTAACTCATGGAAAGAATATGTTAGTATATATACTTCCACATTATGCACATACTGTACTTGGCCCTGCAGTAGGCCAGATACTCATTCCAATTTGACCAGACTTGCTAAATGCTATAAGTGCACGTATATTATCTATGCTAACCAATGTGTAGTCTGTTTCTTGTAATCTGTTCATCAACACTACTTGTCCAGCATTGCCCTGAAGCAAGAAGACATCAACATGGATTCCTGGTTAAAAGTATCCTTAAAAGCAGCTCCTTTAGGAGGTTTATTCGTCTTGGCAGTCCTAGCTCTTGCTTCCACGCCCTATCCAATAGAGCGTCGCTTGGCCGTGGATACTGAAAATGTCGGGATGGTAACTCACCACCGCTGTGACCAGTATTTGGACAGAAGAACCGTCGATTGTTCCTATGAAGCCGTACTTACCCAAGTTCCTCAAGACTTGTTTCTGGATGTTCAGACACTTTTATTGAATATAAATAAGTTTCAAAGGTTGAACAACACGTCGTTTGTGCGCTACACAAAGCTGACTGATATAGACGTCAGTGTCAATCATATTTCGTTCATTGAACGAGAGGCCTTTTACACACTGAAGTATCTAAAGTATCTCAATCTTTTTTTTAACAAACTCTTCGAAATACCGGCAATTGCGTCCTGTGGACAGTATCCACATCAACACATTAAAATTGATCTGTCCGCTAATTTATTCAAGCGGATCCAATCCCAAGATTTCTTATCTAACTGCCAAGCTCTCACAATAAACCTGAAACAAAACCGCATCAATATGGTTGATGCCAACATCATTGCCTCATTCCGAATCAGGGGTCTCTTTCTCGGATATATACCAATTCCTCGACAGATGTTGTTGAATATACTTGTTGGAGTGTCACGGTCTACTATCGAGGAACTAGGCATTGAAGACGCAGAAATTGACCAAGTTCAACATGGATTATTCGATAGCCTTCGACACATCCCACTGTCATTGCTCAGCCTCTCAGGCACCGCCATTTCCCTCTATGATAAGATCTTTGCCAATCTGACTGACGTAACCACACTTGACATGCGAAGGGCCATCATCAGGGTCATAAGACCGGAATATTTTGATGGAATGACAAAACTGCGCACTCTCATTTTAGATGACAATCCAATATCTGCTTTTAATCCAAATAACTCACACTGGACAATTGACCTGTATTCGCTGTCTCTTATCGGTAACCACCTAACCTTAATTAATCAGTTTAGTTTCCGAGGATTACGAAATTTAACAAATGTGTACCTTGACCATTCGACAAATAATCTAGGAAACGTAGTTCTCTTCTTACCACAGCTAGAGCTTTTGAGCCTTTCATTCTGCAAGTTGAAGAATATACACTTGTACGCCAGGCGCTTGATTACATTGCACCTTGATGGAAGTACAATTCATTATTTGGAAAAATACTCTTTTGAAAATGCAAAGTCACTTCAAACAATTTACATGAATAAAACACAGGTCAAGCACGTAGCAGAAACTTTCTTCATATCCCTTCCACGATTGAATCACCTGATGTTGAATCATAATAGTTATGGTTATGTTAATGCGGATAATATGTTAACAAATCTCACAACATTGACAAGTCTGGAAATCCGGGATAACAGTATAACAATTCTACCTGAAAACTGCTTCCACGGAATGGTGTCTTTGAGAATTCTAGATTTGCGGGACAATAAAATAACCCATATTTCTCCATTGACTATCATGGATATGGAAGTTTTGGAATATCTCTTCATTGATTCTAATAAATTAAGTTACCTCGAAACCGGCATATTTCAGTACACAATCAATTTAACTTACGTATCTATAAGTGACAACCATCTTGTAACACTCAACAAAAGTACCTTTGATCCGATTCTCTCCTCGTTACGTGCAATTGACCTTTCAAAGAATCAGTGGGTCTGTGACTGCGAAATCAGCTGGATGATCACGTTGTTTGCTGAAAAGATCGTGAATGATCAGGATACGATATGTTCGTCCATATCTCAAATAGCAAGATTAAGAATGAAGCCGCTGACTTGGTTCCACCCCGAAGAGGACTGCACTCAAAATATCGCTCTATATTCCCTAATTTGTGCAGGAATATTATGTTTCTTGTTCATACTTGTGGTTATCTATGTAAATCGATGGGCGCTACGATACAAACTTTTCCTGTTGAAGCTAGCCATCATAGGGTACGATGAGATACAGGACGCTCGCGATCGAGACGAATTTGAATACGACATAAACATGATCTTCGCTGAGGCAGACGCCAGATGGGCAACGGACGTGCTCCGACCAACACTAGAGGAAAGACTTCCTGACTTTGGAAGAATTGCATTTGGTGACGATGCGCTGACACTCGGCATGCACTACCTTGACGCTGTATATGACGTCGTAGAGACCAGTTTCAAGACGATCCTAGTGCTGAGCCGGGCCGCTGTCCAGAACGACAACTTCATTAACAAGTTCCGCATCGCAGTAAACCACGTCACCGATACACAGACAGAAAACGTGGTCCTGGTCTTCATTGAAGATGTTCCAGACGATGAGCTTCCACACCTGTTGAGGCTGTACCTCAGTGGTCATGGAGCATACATCTATTGGGTTGAGGACGCAGGGGGTCAGGAATACTTCTGGACTACACTGACCAAACACCTGTCAATCAATTTGAAGGTCAACCATCTTATCCCTGTAGAATAGAGTAACACAGGTTGTATGCATCATTTAATATTATATTTAGGATCAGGGCCGGTTACCTTGTCATTGTTTAGCTTCTTCATATTTATATCACAGAGCACTAAATGGAAGCCAAATGCTGACGTGTGTGCGCAATTTTACTGATGCGTGCACCATTCCTATAATTTCTTCTCGTATTTCCAACGGGTATCATAACTAATTGATATAATCGATGTTCTTGAGACCACTTTTATTTATTTTGACTGACCACTGGTGGCCGCCATGCTTTCCACATGTACATATAATACGTCATATGAACGTGTATTAAGGCCCGGTCACATCTGACCGGATTGTGTAAACGTATGCCAAACGTATAGAAAATATGCGAAATAAAATCATTCGGTGACGAACGTCGTCTCCGTTGCTGCTCGAAGAACGGATATGAAACGGATTTAACGTACACAAACGCACGATTACCTGACGAGTACAGGACAGCTACCAAGTATAGTACGGACATCACCGTATGAGTAACGGTCCTAACGGACAACACGAGTAACTTACAAGAACCGGTCAAAACGAAAGTGGAACGCATAAGAAATTGACAAAACGTTCTTCGAACGTATTTATTAGCCCGGTCACATCTGACCGGATTGCGAAAACGTATGCCAAACGAACAGCAAAATTGTTAATCCGTTCGTCTCCGTTTGTCTCCGTTCGTATACGTTTGTTGTCTTTTTCTTGTTCGGCGAATACGTCCCTTGTACGGCGATGTCTGTGCTATCCGGTTGAAAGTTTTGTGCATGCACACAACTTGTAACGGACACCACCGAATACAGTCGTCTGTTGGCATAGGCGCCGGAAGTGGGGGGGCAGGGGGGGCGGCCGCCCCCCCAATCCAAAAAGTGGGGGGGCAAAACGCGTTTTTGCCCCCCCAAAAAGCCCCCCCCACCTCAAAAAAAAAAGAAAAGAAAGAAAAAGGAAAAGAAAACATGGTATGTATCAGCCAATACTTGTTAATTATAACATTTAGAATCTAAGTTATACATCCATTTAAAGTTTTCGCTGCGCGCTTCGCGCGCAAATAAATAATCTCAGTTTGTTGTGTAACTTGGGTATGGTACGTCTGCGGTGGGTTTTTCTGTACCGGTCCACGTAGTTCATGTGTCGACTGTTATTGCTCTGGCTGTTTGTGTGACGTGCACCAAATTGCACTATTTCAAGTAAATAAATGCAAAACCCTCCCCGTCTGGCTCTGCCCCAGCCCTCGGTCGCTTCGCTCCCTCGGGACTCATTTTTGGCTGTAAGCTATGATGTTGGATCATACAAATGTGGCATATTGTTTGTTTTATGCACCAGATTGCACCATTTCAAGTACATAAATGCAAAATCTTTCCCGTGGGAGGGGGATACCCCCTCCCAAACCCACCCCCTCTAGTTCGGCCCCAGCCCTCGGTCGCTTCGCTCCCTCGGGGCTCATTTTTGGCTGTACGCTATGTTGTTGGATCATGTTTTTATGCACCCGATTGCAAGTCCAAAAATGCAAAAGCTCCCTACCATGGGAGGGGGGGGGGGGGGGGGGGGACACCGCTCAGTTACTTTGCTCCCCCCTGCTAATTAGTCGCTTTATCCTCGCAATGTCACCTCTGACTCGAAGATGGCAACCCTTTGAGCAGTGGTCTACGCAAAATTATGGGGGGGGGGGGGCACACCTTATGTATTTCTTTGTTTTTCAAAAAAATGTCCCCTTATGTTTTCTATTGTTTTTTCCAAATTATTGGGGGGTGCCCCCACCCCTCCAGTGGCGGATCTACGGGGGGGGGGGGGGGGGGGGTTTAGGGGGTTTAACCCCCCCCCCCCCCCCCTTGGGCTGCCAAGTGAAAATGTATCAGTGAAAAAAAGTGAAACAAAAAGTGAAAAAAAATCACCTACGGGGGTTCAAAATAGCGAAAATAATTCACGGCTTGAGCACGAAAGTGAAAAAAGGTGAACAAAAATCACTTACGGGGATTCAAAATAGCAAAAAAAAAATCGCCGCTTCGCGGCTCGTGGACGAAAGTGAAAAAAGGTGAACAAATCACTAAGGGGGGTTCAAAATAGCAAAAAACAAAATTGTGGCTGGACGATGCTCCGCATCGTCATTGGGTCAAACCCCCCCCCCCCCTTAGCAAAAAGCTAGATCCGCCCCTGCCCCCCCCCCCCCCCCCCCGTCGCTACGCCACTGCCTGTGAGTGCGGTTGGGCATGAGCCCCTAAAGACATAAATCGTGAGCCCCCTTAGGGTTTTGCCCCCCCAATCCAAAACTGCTTCCGGCGCGCCTGTCTGTTGGTTGTACGTTTGTTGTGCGCTGTGCATCCGTTTTGTTCGGAACTCGTACGGTTTCTTGTCCTGTACTTGTCAGTTCGTATCCGTTGATGTCCGGTGGACCTGTGTCACGACCGGACAACTTACGGATTCCGAACAAAACGGATGCACAGCGCACAACAAACGTACAACCAACGAACGACTACTTTCAACCGGATAGAACAGACATCGCCGTACAAGGGACGTATTCGCCGAACAAGAAAAGGACAACAAACGTATACGAACGGAGACAAACGTTTTCGCAATCCCGTCAGATGTGACCTGGCCAATATCACTAGCGGGTAACGCAACCGCTGACTTAGCAGCAGATTTAACAATAGCGGTTTCGTACTCAGATTATTTCAGCGCAAATCAATGGATGTGAACTGACAATTACAGGACGAGAAACGTACGAGTTCCGAACAAAACGGATGAACAGCGCACAACAAACGTACAACCAACGGACGACTGTATTCGGTGGTGTCCGTTAAAAGTGTTGTGCATGCACAAAACTTTCAATCGGATAGAACAGATATCGCCGTACAAGGAACGTATTCGCCAAACAAGAAAAAGACAAGAAACGTATACGAACGGAGACGAACGGATTGACAATTTTGCTGTTCGTTTGCCATACGTTTTGGCCATGGGCGTAGATCTGTCATTGATACCTATTCATCAGGGGGGATGATTTATTCATTCATCCCCCCTGAAGTATCTACGCCCATGGTTTTGGCAATCCGGTCACATGTGACCGGGCTATGAGTGGCGATTTTTACGACGAACTACAACGAATTAGAACGAATCAACATGAGTCAGAACTGACCAATACGAACCGCACGAAACCAACGCGACAAGAATAATGTTTTGAACAACTTTCAGGAATATTATGACTGTGGTAGAACATGTAAGTAGCCTATGTTCTAAATGTGGATGAAATATATAGTTTGACATTATGCTTATCTCGCTATACAGGGTGGCCCCCCCAAATCGGAACGGAGCACCTCCTAAAATATAGTACAAAAATAATTATGTCCATCTGATAGGGTGTCTTTTCCAATGAAAAATGATACCAAGAACAGTCATTTTGGTCGTGGAGTTTTTGTTTTAGGGCGCTGTGAGTGACATCGTCAGGTTCCCATTTTTGTCAATTTGTATCACTTCAGTGCCCGGTAAATTGCACTTCCTGCTCGTCATAGCATCGATCAACTATGCCCATTCTCTCGGTACACGGCTGAATGCACACTAAAAATGCCGCGCATTGCTTGTTGTATGACGGGCAGTAAGTGCGAATTAACAGGCACTGACTTGTTGATTGCTGTTGTTGTTGCCCCATTATCTCACAAAAATGTATTTTGTGTAGCGCCCTCTATACCAAAATGAAACCATCCCTTTAAGCAAATTTGCTTATAATATGCAAACAATCTTAGCAAACTTGCTTATTGAAAAGCACGTCTAAAATCTAAGCAAATTTGCTTACGGGGAGATTTAAGCAATTTTGCTTAAATCTGAGCAAAATTGCTTAGATTTCTTGCTTAAACGAGCCCTTGATTTCCCAAGTGTTGGGAAATTAGTGGTAAAGCGCTTGGTTGTGTAGGTTTTGCCCATTTTAGTTTTGTGCGCTGACGCGACTTTTATTAAAATGCAAATTTATTTCGATGCTCTAAAATATTGTGCATAGTGTACCACGGTAATAGGTGTTGTAATTATTTGTATTCGCTCGTTTGATTCATAATACCCCTCATGTACTAATGTTGAAACAGTTTAATTGACAATATGCCCTACCAAGAGTTAAAGGGGACCACCAGCCAAAGAACAACACATAATTATATGTTTTGGTACCGTTTTGTGATATCAAATAGATACCCAACATTTTGCAAAGGGTTGTGTAATTCATAAACATTTCATTTCCACTACTTACCATGCTACGGAACCACTACTATTTCCTGGTTCCGTACTGGCCAAACATTTGCGAGTGCGCCAATGCTATTCACGCGTACGTTTAGAGACAATACAATCCCGGGCAATTCGTTCGCTCTGAAAAAAAAAGTAGTCTCGTACATGCAGACCCATGAAAGCATGCTTTAGAATGGTGATGCGTTTTCCAATTATATATTTTTTTCTGGAAACATATTTGTATGAACTTGTTGATGGAATGGAATACTAAAGATGGTACCTTTCGTTTATAAGAATATTATTGTTGGGTGGTGGTACCCTTTAATTATCAATTTTGTTTGTATTGTTTAAAGTTATAAGAGAGCAAAGAAAAATTGGATTTCAACGGGATTCAGACCCGAGAGCTCCGGATTGCCAAACCGGTGCTATTACCGTCTGATATAGAAAACCCTAATATGACGGAAGTGATGCAGCTTTTTTAAATAATGAATTCACACATATAAGGAAACTGACTGTTTATAATAGCTTCTGACCACTCGAGCAATGGACGAGCGCCGTCATAGGGTTTCCTATAGCTCAGACGATAATAGCACCGGTCTAGCAATCCGGAGGTCTCGGGTTCGAATTCCGTTGGAATCACATTTTTCTTTACCTTCTTTTAATCAAATTATATTTCTGGTCAGTTTCCTTATATTTTTGAATTAATTATTGAAAAAAAGCTGCATCACTTCGGTGATCCTTCGCATCTATCCCCAAGTTGATTTCCAACCTTCGGGCTTATGTCAGGTTTATATCTTCTGACCACTTGAGCAATGAAGAATTAAGGGGTTTCAGGGACGAGCGCCGTCATAGGGTTTTATATAGCTCAGTCGGTAAGAGCACCGGTCTAGAAATCCGGAGGTATAAATGGACTTTCATCAAATTATTTAAGAATTATGATAATATTTAGAACTCCGCAGGTATTTACACGATACGCCATTGATAATCATTTGTATGTTATAAAACCAAAATAAATATGAAAAGGTCCTTTCAGTATTTAGGTTCGATAATTTTTGATAATCTTCCACTTTGTTTAAGAAATGCTACATCAACTGCCTCTTTTAAAAGACAATTTGTTTTAATTACTCTCCTTAATTGATCGTATTTAATGATTGTGATTTTGTTCCTTGTGTATAATTACGTCGTTAATATAATACATTGTACTAGTCCCCAATTCAAGTAATACACAACTGTTAAAGGGATCTAGTAACTTTGTTGACAAGTGCAAAAAGTGATGCGTGGTTAATAAAATGTGTATTGGTGTGATCTGATATGTCCAGAAAAAAATGTGTGAAAATTTCAAGTTAATTGGATGTTATTTGGCCGAGAAATGAGCAAAAATGCAAAGTGATATTCGCTTATTCATTGCACTTACTTTGTACACGTCTGAAAATGTCCGGTAGATAGTTTCATATCCGAACACTTCAATCGTTAATATCTGATGAACGAAATGGAAATTTGCAAAACCGAAACCTGTCCCATGCTTTTATTGTTAATACGAATAAAACAAGGTATGAGGGAACCATTAGAATTCCAATTGGATTTTGAGGATTTGGACAATGTTACCAAGTCCCTTTAAGTTTTGTTGTCCTTGGTTGAAAGTAGTCGTTGATACTTGTTTCTCTTGTTTCTTTTTAAAGCATTTAAAAAAATGTATTTGTAGTTCATTTGTATTGATTCGCATTGTATTTGTTTGAGAATTGTACATTGCTGCATGTGTAGTTCATTTGTATAAATTTGTATTGTATTTGTTTGCATTTAAAATTGTACATTGTATTCTTTTTAATTGTATGTAGGGCCCCTTGGTAACTTAAAAGGCCACCCTATTGAAATAAAACGTTAATAAATAAATAAATACATAAATGTAAATTGCTTGAGCTGGGTGGGATGCATGATCATGTGATTGGAAAGGAGTAAGGTGGGTGGATGTTACCGTGAGGCGAGTGATAGTGTGTGATCATGTGACTATTAAAGGGAGAGGCCATGATTGGCTGGTGACATGGGAGACGAATGAGCGGGAAATTCAAGGTGTGGCAGGAGAGATGAGAAGCTATGTAGCCATGAACGGGTTGAGACTTCTGCGAACCCCCATTGCGAGGAGTCCAGGGTGCGAGATAATGCCCGATGTGGGGGATACTTGCTGGTTTATGAGCGAGAGGCTATCCCCGGTGATTTCTTCGTGTTTATCCTGCTGGAATAAGTCGATTCTCTAGATTAGGACATTTCCTCGGGAGGCAGGCAACGGCGCCAACTTCTTCAGTAAATAGCTGAAAGTTTTGTAATTTGAAGTCATTTTACCATACTAAAGAAATCA
Source organism: Echinarachnius parma (assembly GCA_037951105.1). Lineage (NCBI taxonomy): Eukaryota > Metazoa > Echinodermata > Echinoidea > Clypeasteroida > Echinarachniidae > Echinarachnius > Echinarachnius parma. Next base: position 116,953 of record JBAMJV010005331.1, on the reverse strand, counting down.
ATGTCTCTATAGATAAAACGGAAATTATCTGAGTAGAAATCAAGTTAATGTGTTGAATATTCATTAAACATGACGACCTTTGATATGATGTAACTTTATTTTGTTGTTTTAGGAAAACGAAATAGATTTGTGTTATTGAGTGTTTCCGGAAACTCCCTCTTACGGGAAGTCTCCGTGTGAACATTTGTGATTTGGCGGCATTATCTAAAAGCCAGTTAATAATAATATTAAACGAGACTTATTATTCGGTGTATTAAATTAGATAAGTAAAGCAAGTTATCCATGATGTTAATTGTATTTGAACAGTAAATGTGCATGTGTATGGATTTTGTTTAATATTTTGAGATGAAGAATTCATAGCCTACTTTATTACATTTATGGAGAACGTTACTTCGACAGGATACATGCCATATTCGGAGGGTTTAAGCCTACGATGAATATAGTAATTCTATTGTTGATCATCTTGATATGATCGTATGCTTGTAAATGAGAATACGAATGATATCGTTATAAAGATAACATGTGTGATAATCTTGTTCGAAAATATTATGTGCGCTGATACTTATATTCAGCCAAGTTTTGACTCTATAGGATACAATAATTTATTAAGTGTTCATTCTATCTTAGCCGCGTAGCTGGAGTTACATCAAACATGGATAGTACTATCCATGCATCAAACAAGCGTCAGTTCATGAACACGGCGCAACGTCGTCGTAGCACGGAGCAACGAGGCCCTGCACAGCACACACGCGAGCATCGCCCGGATTTCAACGTCACGTTCGGACTGGGTCCGAGTTCTACATCGACAACGAAACGTCGTGCACATCAACCGCATCGCGTGACGGCAGTACAGCACTCGCGACCAGGCTACGGAATCGCGTCACAAACACACCCCGGTGAACTATTTACACAGATTTAATCTGTTTATGCCGGCTTAGTATAGAACAGGGACTTTTGAAACTGCAGTTAATTCTTATATTTTGTAACCAACCGATAAATTGACAATCACTGATTGATTTGTTTTGTATGTTTTGATTTTCATAATGTCGAATAACCCATGATTAATTAAAATAATTGTTGCTTTCTAAAATCGAGTTTGAATTGTATTTTATTACGTGGTCTGTTCGCCTATTAAAACATGCACCCTATTTACAATTTCTGACAGTGGTTTCATTTCGTACGACATGAAACAAATTTTGGGAAGTGGTGACACTGCACTTTAGATACTTTCACGACAGGAATAATATACGGACAGAGAAGTCAGAAAATGTCGTGGTTATGTCGCAGGTCTTTCGTACGATATCAAAATTGTTGGCATCCCCAACATGTTATTTTTTGTACGAATGTCGTACGATTGTTGTATGACGTTATCACGACTGTCACACCAATACGACAAAAATGTCGTGGATCTGTCGTGGCATAAAACAGGGTAGTCCGAATGTCAAGCAACGACAGATTTCTCGTCGCACTATATACACGCATTTAATCGTACGAATGTCGTGCGACTGTCGTACAATATCGCAAAACTAGCCAGGAAATCCACCAAATTTTCGTCGTGAACCTGTGAGCAGGGCTTTATCCTATATGTCTATTTTAATCTGTTCAAGAATATTGTGGGTTTTTGTTATTGCTACCAACTTTGACGTAATTGTTTTGATCATTGAAATTTTAAATTTCATCTTTTCTAAATTACTGTTTTTGATGTGTACCAAAAACTGTGAATATATTGAACCAAAAAATGTAAATATATTTATTATTTAACCCTGTTTTTTATCGCAAAAACAGGAAAGAAGAAGATGATCAAGCAACTCAAGTGCTAAATAAAAGGAAGACTCAAACCAATATTGTTTTGGCTATGAATGACCCTTGAATGGGGGACTTTCCCATGAAACCTTTTCATTCCTCAGGTCTCGGGTTCGATTCCTGGCGATGCCTATTCTTCTTTGCTCATTAATTTTCATTCGAGTCGAGCTTCTTTCGGGCATGGTGGAGTTAGAACTATTAAGGCTATAGCTAATTGGTTAGTTATGATAATTATGGTGCAAGTTTAGGTTAATAAAATTCAGGTTGACCAAAACTGTTGTATCCCTTTCATTTTGTCCAACTGTATGTCAGCTGCTTGCTCGAGCATAGTAAATTTATTAGTTGTTTGTACAAAGCTTATGTAAAACTCGAGAGAGAGATAGAGTTTAATTGATTAAGATTTGATAACCCTCTGTATCAGTTCCACAAACTTTCGCACATGAAAAAATAGTCTTCATAATGCGTGACATAATCTGAAATGTATAAGCATTATAATATCGTGATGATTTATTCGCGCGGGAGTGTGGTTTATCTAAAGGAATACATTGTATGTTATACCAGTCCTTATAATAACAAATTAAAAAAAACATTTACGCAAAGGAGAGCAGTGGAATGTGGTCATATAATATCACGTTTTGTTTAACAGATGTCCATTTGCTTTAGTAATACAAATCCTTGGAGAAAAAAGGCACGTCGTTGGTTATTTGATAGATTAACACATATTCAATGATTCCATGCTTTAGAGTGACATGTATTTTGTGTCCGATTTTTTTTAACAGGGTAGCCCATTTCAGTAACGAGTACTGCTCTTCCAAGGGGCCATGTATGTACAGATATAAATACATAAAATCATGACTAGAGTAAAACATGACTAAGATTATAAGTTATAGATAAAAAACAGAGTTAAATACAAACATATATATATATTTAAAATGAATATGTACAAAACGTAATGAGATACTGACATAAGAATCGATGACAATTACAACCAAAAGACAATTCCTGAAAAGTTGACAAAGTTGTTTACTCAGATTTCCGCTTATAATTCATCTCATAAACCTACCATTATATAGCAACCATAAATTACCTGATGGCCATCAATGTTAAAGGAATAGTTCCTTTTTGGTATAGAGGGCACTTCAAGAAATATTTGTTGTGAGGTAATGAAAAACTGAGTGTAAAATTTGAAAGAGTACACAATTCTAACGACAAAATCAATTACATTTCATCAAAATCGGTTCAGAAATAGCTAAAAATAATATTCATAAGTATATCAGATTGGAATAAATGTGGGGGATCGACTTTTATTCAACAATAACAAATAAATATATTTTAAAATGCTACACATTTTTGAAAATCTACCGAAATGGTTTTAAAATAATTTGTTGATGATCTCTCTATTAAATAAATATTTTAACCAAACATCATAATTAATTATATTCACATTTGTTGAAACTTAAGGTGTCTTGAGGGCGCCCTCTTATGTTAACGGCTACTTTTTGAATGAAAACAGCCATGTAACTTAACCGTGTATATGCTTTACTACCATTCAAGTATCTTTGAACTATAACTGTTAGTTTTTTAGTTAGATAATTTGCATGTTTTAATTACTCAAATTATGTTTAACCAAAACAGTACTGTACTATCCCTTTAAGGGGCAAATTACACAGTCTATTTTATACAAACAATAGAAAGTAAAGTAAATTATGATAATAAAATATATATGTATCAAAGTGTACTTGATTAGAAATCGATATTACAATAAATCAAAATAAGATTGACAGATTGAAAGACAATAAAACCTATTATTTCCCTCTTTTTACTTACATGCTCATGCTATGGGACAGATATCCATTCCCAATTTAACAGTCTTGCTAAGTGCACGTATTATCCGTGCTTACCGTGTGAAGTCGTTTTGGGGTATTCCTTTTACTACGAATAGTTATTGCCCAGCCTTGCTTTGTGACAATAATACATCAAGATGGGTCATTTAGGAGGTTTATTCGTCTTGGCAGTCCTATCTCTGACCTCCACGCCCTACCCAAGAGAGCGTCGCTTGGCCGTGGGTGCAGGGGATGTCGGCATGGAATCTCCACATCACTGTGACCAGTATCTGGAAAGAAGAACCGTTGATTGTTCCCATGAAGTCGTACTTACACAAGTTCCTCAAGACTTGTTTCTGGATGTTCAGACACTTTTATTGAATAGAAATTAGTTTCAAAGGTTGAACAACACGTCGTTTGTGCGCTACACAAAGCTCACTGATATAGACGTCAGTGTCAATCATATTTCGTTCATCGAACGAGAGGCCTTTTACCCACTAAAGTATCTAAAGTATCTCAAACTGCGAGAAAACAAACTCTTCGAAATACCGGCAATTGCGTCCTGTGGACAGTATCAAAATCAACACATTAAAATTGATCTGTCCGCTAATTTATTCAAGCGGATCCAATCCCAAGATTTCTTATCTAACTGACAAGCTCTCACACTAAACCTGAAAGACAACCCCATCAATATGGTTGATGCCAACATCATTGCCTCATTCCGAATCAGGGGTCTTTTCCTCGGATATATATACCAATTCCTCGACTGATGTTGTTGAATATATACTATTTGCTTCTAAACTTAAAAGTAAAGGGCAGTCGCAGTTTGATTCAGTCTTAAACAAAAGTATTCGTGTAAGATAAGTAGCTTAGTACAAAGTAGATCAATCATTTAGCGTGATTGTCCATGTATCATACGTACGTTTTTATTCGTCTGGGCCAATTAAAGGGACAGAAACGTTCTTGTAAAACTTATCTTTATACCTCAGTCACATTTGACACGGCGGCCGTACGGTCTAAAATTTCTACGGCCAATTACAAAAATCGGGCCGCCGTAGAATTTCTACGGTCACAGGCATTAGCAGTCACATTTGCCACGGCCGCCGCACGGCGTATCTTTAATTTGTGGAGAAAGAAAATCTGCGGCTGCCGTACGGCCTTTGAAGTGATGACGCACGGTCGCCTTAGGGCGTCCCTGCGGTTGCCGTATGTTATTTGAGCAAATATCAAGGCAGACGCAAGGCGCCCGCAAGGCGACCGCAAGGCGGCCGCAGGGGGGCCATACGGCAACCGTGCGGCCAGACTGACGCTACAGCTACACCCCTAGAGTATAGGAGTGGTAGCCACATGTGGCGTGGATAATCGGAATAACACATTATGCAATATAGCGGAGACCCCAACAAACGGGTCGGGGCACTTCCCAAAATAGCGCACAACATAACAAAAAAAACACTACATAACCAAAATGACTGTTCATAGTATTGTATTTCATTGAAAAAACACATCTGATGGACGTTATAACTGTTTTTCATTATTTTGGTAAGTGCCCCTTCCTTTTTTTGGGCCAACCTGTATAGTTTGAAGAGCGCCATCAACCACTAATAATACCAACATACATACATCAGGGAATTTCGCAAGAAATTTTACAACAGTCAACACGTTTTGCACCATGCCTCCCAAGAATAGAGAGAAGGGGAAGGGTGGGAAGGCCAAGAAAAAGACCAATCCAGTCCCAGATGAGGAGCAGCAATCCGCGGAGGAGGTAGAGACACAGGACTATGAGCCTGGTACGCTGGAGGATGAGGATGAGTCCCCGCAAGGCCATCGTATGGGGACAGTTAGGCCTCCGTACGGCGGGCGTAAGGCTGCCCTACGACGCCCGTATAATTCCTGCGGCCGACGCAATTTGTTGGGTATCTGCAAAAGTCAAAACTAATTCATAGACCCTAGGGCAGCCCCACGGCGCCCGCAAGACCACCGTACGCCGGACGTACGGTCGACGTGGAACCGTTCTACGCCATGGCTACGGCGAGTATAATTGCTTCGGCGACCGTGGAAATGAAAACGAGTTATAACTTTTAGTTATAACTCTACGGCGACCCCTACGGCCTGTAAAATATACGGTTACGCCGTACGGGGACCCTGCGGCCACCGCAGATTTTCTGCGGCCGCCGCACGTTTCTCTCGATTTTGGGGGCGTACGACCGCCGTACTCTCGCCGTAGAGCAAATGTGACTGTAGCATTAGTAGCTAAAAACGTGTGTGTTATCATTCGCGACTGGTAGATAGCATACTAATCAACAGCAACAAACAAACAGGCATTTATCACCTACCATGTGAAAGAATGATTTTATAAATTATCTGCAGATTCAAATATTTGGAAAATAAAAACTTCGAAAGATTCAATTCAAGCACATTATACAATGCATGCAAAAGCTATGCAAGCACACGTACGCACGGCATGCGGACTTGTCGGACCAATACCAAGCTCCCTGTGGAGAGGGGCGAACCGTCAATGAATTTAGGCCCAATCTCAACGACGTGCTAGTGGCTTGCATATAAGTTTCAACTTATAAACCTATTTCTTAATTTAATGGTACTAAGATTCGGATTTTACCACACAAAACCCTTTTCATACTTTTTTAACAATATTGATCAATTAGTTTCCTAATACTGTTATTTGTCTTTAAAGTGATCTAGTAAAGATGAATGGTTGATAAAATGTGTATTGTTGTGATCTGAATTATGCCCACTGAGTAATGAGTGCAAATTTCACGTAAAATGGATATTGTATGGCCATATAATGAGCAAAAATGCAAAGTGATACTCGCTCTCAAGTGCACTGAATTCGTACACAGTTATAACTTTCCAGTGGATAATTAATAATCCGAACACTTTAATCTTAAATATCTTTTTAACGAAAGCGAGATTAGAAAAACCGAAACCTGTTCCATACTTACATGACTTATTGGTAATACGAATACAACACGGTATGAGAGAACCACTAGAGGTCTAAGTAATATTTGTAGATTTGGACAATGTTACTAGATCCCTTTAACAACAGAGGGAGTTATACAAAACCAGGAAGATTCAACCCTTTCTGTTCTAAAAATATTATTGTGATTAAATTGTTATAACAAACAGTTAATAGAGAGATAATCAAAATCAATACAAAAACCCTTTTAGTGTGCTTGTTTTATGATATCACATTTCATATCGATAAAATCGATACCAAAAGTCAACGCCCGCTAATTTTATTTCCGCTTCTTTCTTTAAAGTGATTAGTTCCAAAAGGCGCTAAATCCACTTTCAATTTAAAAAAATGAATTAACGATACCAGTAATTTAATTAGCTACTATGCTATCTAATCCTGGACAAATAACATAATCAACGTAAAAATATGGAACATTCCATTTTCAGATTCCCATTGGCATATTAAGTTGGGCAAAGAAACCTTATTTTCACGAAAGTTGAAAAAGTGGATTTAGCGCCTTTCGGAATTAAGCTCTTCATTTGTATATGGATATGTGAGCCGTTACTGGATGGATATCGATCAAACGATGGTTGTTTTGTTTTGAAAATTATGTGATTTTGCTGATCCTTATACTTCCTTATTCCGTTACGATGTGTTTTTTTTTCATGAAACATGTATATTAGATGCGTACCGATTTCGTACATAATTCTTATATTCATTTTGTATTGTTGCCATTGCTCATTATTGTAAATGTTGATTTCGAATTTGTTTATCTCTTTTGAACTTCGAAATATATTAAATGAAATAAAAATCGAATATCGTGTGATGAGGTCTTGATTGTATATTCATTCCAAACTACTAGTTCTATACACTTACAGAAGTTTCCTCCTAACATCCGGTAAGATTTAAAGGGATCTCCAAACATTTATTATGTTTCTTTAGGAAATGTCCTCCTTATAATCGGGAACACCTGCTAAAGGGGTAAAATATGGCAAAAGCCTACCCAATCAAACAGATAGTACTGTATAACGTGGGCAAACTATAATGTTTAATATTGTTGTCATGTGCTAAAGTGTGTGAAACTAGTACTGTGGGTTGTCATATTCCAAGGGAAACGCTGGGATTTTCGCTTGCTGATAAATGTATAATTCCTGTCACTTCTAGTCTGATATTCCCTCTTAGTTATGACTAGTAATGGAAATAAACAAATGCGGACTATGTAACCGTTGTTGTTAAATCTGCTGCTATGCTTTGGTTACGTTATCTGCTTTTGGTAGTGCAAGTTCAGATGACGTTTCATATGGAACAGTTGGAAAAACATGGCAGGCTCCAGTCTTTAGTCAACACATATAATAGAGGTTTCAAAAACATTGATAATTTCCATCAATAGTGATACCCAAGAAGAAATATACGACTAGAAGTGAAGGGGATTTACTTATCAGTAACAGTAAGCGAAAATCCCCGTGTTTGGCTCCCCTTTCTCGCTCTTTCTCGATCGCGAGTTCGACACAACCGTTATAAAACGGATTTATTAACTATTCTCGAGCTAGACAGAAATAACCGTCTCTTCATGGGATTTATTATATATCGGATTTTTTACACTATTCCATTCATTCCATTACGAGACGGTAATGTCAAGTGTAATTGGCGCTGTGTGGGGAGTAAATCGTACGCGCGCGACTCTTAGTACGGCGTTCAGTGACGCGCGCTCGCTAACTGAAATTGCTTCAAATCGGCTTGCGACAATTGATAACATCGAGTCAATAAGTTCCCAATATCTGACTTTTTTCTATATTTTGCATAAAATTGATTAATTGTATGTATCAAGTATAAAACATAAAAGACGAAGATATCGCAAATTTCGTGCAGATTTCGGACGCGCGGCGCGTGTCTCCTATTCATTGTGTCCGTCTTAAAAGTAGACAAAATGGCCGCCTTAACCACAGGGTCTATTGCAGATTTACTCCCACACAGCGCGAACACTTGAATTTACCGTCTCGTAATGGGATAGTGTAACAAATCCGATATATAATAAATCCCATGAAGAGACGGTTATTTCTGTCTAGCAGCTGACATATCTGCTAAATGGCTTTCCTATGGTTGAAATAAACACAATAAAGATATATGATCATGCTGATTGTATGTAAACTCTGAATTCGAAATAAATTCGATTTATTTGACTTGCTGCAAATTGCCATAACTGTAACTCCTAATAGTATGTCGATAAAAAGCTATTATGGTGCTCGATTACAAACATATTATCGTTATTATTTATCTAATATATACATTGTCACCACACCCCGCTCGAACAAATAAACCAAAGACCTCAGACACGAACACCCCTCGCCCCATTCCATTTATATCCCCCTCTCCCTCCGCCCTCTCCCTCCGTCCTCTCCCCCGCTGAACTATTCAATGACCACATAACCTCGGCCTCAGGCTCAGCACCCCGTAAACAATATAAATTGCCCCATGGCCCTGGGCCAAATCATCTTTAGTTGGGTATGATTTCAATAAAATATTTAATTTAAATGTAATAGTTTATGTACACGCTGTCATAAATAATCGTCATATTACTGACATACACAAATATATATAATACATTCGAACAATTATTTACATATTCGTTAATATAGAGCAAAGTTACATGCGGCGTACAGATCTGTATACAAACGTCAAGAAAATACATGTACGAAGGGACCCCTCAATGAGAGCATTTGTCAAATCATCTTTAGTTGGATATGATTTCAATAAAATATTTAATTTAAATGTAATAGTTTATGTACACGCTGTCATAAATAATCGTCATATTACTGACATACACAAATATATATAATACATTCGAACAATTATTTACATATTCGTTAATAGTGCAAAGTTACATGCGGCGTACAGATCTGTATACACACGTCAAGAAAATACATGTACGAAGGGACCCCTCAATGAGAGCATGTGTCACCACATTAGCATTTTGAAACACTGACACATTCATACTTATGATTGGTGTTTATAATTTATTCGTCATGTAAGTTTCCAATGTCTTTATAATCTTTAACCCTATGTTAACTGAGGGGGGGGGGGGTCAATTTGACCCCCCCCCCCTGTAATAATTTAGCGACTACTCCGGAACCGCGGCAGATATTAAGTTTTCCTTTCATGACATTTTTCCTTGAAGTCTTGCGCAACTTTTTGTACTAAATTTGCGAAGATTGGACCAAGCATTACAAGGTCAGATGACCAGTAAGGGTCAAAGGTCATCCAAAAACAGTGACTTTTCCATACATGTGTGTGTGTTATGGAATGGACATGTTATGAAACTCGTGAAATACAATCCATTATCCCCATATAATTGTATTTCCATGTCTTTATGGTTATAATATATCATATCATTATCAAAATAATACAAAACATAACAAATATGAAAAAAGAAATTCAGTATCATAATATACTCATCTCATTAGAATATTTGCATAATTAATTACATGTGCTTCGTTAATTACTAGAATAATCAATACCTAAATCTCAAACGTATCCATGTCTGTGATTCATTTTGAGTCAATATAATACTTTTTGTTATGTTTTTCTTAAAAAATTAGAAAAATTTGCAACAATTAGGGGCCTTGCAAAGTAAAAAAAAAATCCAACCATCCAAATAAGATTTGGAAGTGGGTGGGTGGGTCCAGGGCCATTTTGGATAAAAAAATAAAAATACAAATTGGAAAACCCCACCCAAAATAAAGATTTAGTGTTAAAAAACTGCACTTTACTCGTCTCAAATCATATAATGACTATATAAAAGTCATATGATTTGAGTCTTCTGTCCATGTCGGAGATGGATTTCCAAAAAAACAAAAACGTTTGGATAGGGGGGTGAGTGGGTGTGGTGAGCTCTATCCAAATCTTATTTGGATGTTTGGATTTTGTTTAACTTTGCAAGGCCTTTAGCTTACTTCGGTAATTAATATGCGCATAATTTGCATATTTAACATTGGATCGTTTAAACGAAAACATGAACGCGTCACTAATACTTTGCACCTCCATGCAAAATTTCGCGTGAATCAGACAATCGGTCTTCGAGATCTTGGGGGGGGGGGTCAAATTGACCCCCCCCCCCCCCCCCAGGTAAAACCTGGTCTGAAATAGCACAGTTAAAATAGGGTTAATACTTGAAAAAAGGAAGTTTATGTAAACCACTGTTTATACCATGGTCTACATCTAGGAATTGCTGCTTGTAGACAAGTAATAAGCGGAAACCACATTTTCTAATTTCTAAAGATATGGCCATTGGTGTTTGCGTACCAGCAACTACAAATAAGAATTTACCATCTCAGAGCATAGATATTTATGAGGTGTCTTTAGCAAATACGTAGCCTATACATTAACAACCTCCTTTGAGCCTTTTTTTTTACGACGCATCCAACTTGTTGTATCCTATTCTACGGGGATTAGATGGTTGACCTTCAAATTAATTGACAGGTGTTTGGTCAGTGTAGCCCAGATGTATTCCTGCCCCCTCGCGTCCTCAACCCAATAGACGCATGCTCCATGACCACTGCGGTACAGCCTCACCAGGTGTGGAAGCTCATCGTCTGGAACGTCTTCAATGAAGACCAGGACCACGTTTTCAGTCTGTGTATCGGTGACGTGGTTTACTGCGATGCGGAACTTCTTCATGAAGTTGTCGTTCTGGACCGCGGCCCGGCTCAGCACTACGATCGTCTTGAAACTGTTCTCTACGACGTCATATACAGCCTCAAGGTAGTGCATGCCGAGGGTCAACGCATCGTCACCAAACGCGATTCTTCCAAAGTCAGGAAGTCTTTCCTCTAGTGTTGGTCGGAGCACGTCTGTTGCCCATCTGTCGTCTGCATCAGCGAAGATCATGTTTATGTCGTATTGAAATTCGTTTCGAGCGCGAGCGTCCTGTATCACATCGTACCCTATGATGGCTAGCTTCAACAGGAAAAGTTGGTATCGTAGCGCCCATCGATTTACATAGATAACCACAAGTATGAACAAGAAACATAATATTCCTGCACAAATTAGGGAATATAGAGCGATATTTTGACTGCAGTCCTCTTCGGGGTGGAACCAAGACAGCTGCTTCATTCGCAATCTTTCTATTGGAGATGCAGACGAGCATATCGTTTCCTTTTCATTCACGAATTGTCCATCAAACAACGAGTTCATCCAGCTGATTTCGCAGTCACAGACCCACTGATTCTTTGAAAGATCAATGTAATGTAACGAAGAGAGAATCGGATCAAAGGTACTTCTGTTAAGTTTTACAAGATGATTGTCACTTATAGATACGTAAGTTAAATTGGTTGTGTACTGGAATATGTCGGTTTCAAGGTAACTTAGTTTATTAGAATCAATGTAGAGGTATTCCAAAACGATCAAATCCATTATAATCGAAGGGGAAATCCGGGTTAATTGATTTCCCCGCAAGTCTAGTATTCTCAAAGACAGCAACCCGTGGAAGCAGGCTTTGGCTAGAAAATTTAGACCGTTCCTTCTAAGTTCCAGAATTTCCAATGTTGACATATTTCTAAACATCCTTGAACTAATACAGGATCTATGACTATTATCATTGAAATTTAGGTGATTCAGCTTTAGAAGAACCGTGAAGATAGTTTCCTCTAGAACAGTGACCTGTGTGTTATTCATATAAATTGTTTTGAGTGACTAAGCATTTTCCAAAGATGATTCATACAAACCATAAATTGTACTTCCATCGACGTGTAATGTGATTAAACGCATGGTGTACAATTCTAAATGATCAAACTCGCATGAGGCTATGCTCAATAGCTCTAGATTTGGTAAGGTGAGATTTTTTCTTGAAGAATCAAGATATAATCTTGTCAAATTGTTTAATCCGCGGAAAGTAAACTCATTAATAGATGTTAGGTATGTTTCTGTAAGAGACAACACGTGTAGATCGATTCTCCAGAGTGAGTTATTTGGATTCACAACATATATTGGATTGTTATCTAAAAATAGGGTGCGTAGTTCTGTCATTCCATCAAAATACTCCGGTCTTATGTCCCTGAGTAAGGCCCTTCTTAGTTCAAGTGTGGTTACGTCAGTCAGATTGGCAAATACCTTATCATAGAGTTGAACGGGTGTACCTGAGAGACTGAACAAGGCCAGTGGTTTGTGTCGAAGGTTGTCGACGAATCTATGTTGAACTTTGTCAAAGTATGTGTTTTCGATGCGAAGCTCCTCGATAGTGGACCGTGACACTCCAATCGATATATTCAACAGCGTCTGTTCAGGGATTCGGATATATCCGCCAAGAACGAGACCTTTGATTCGAAATGATGCAATGATATCGGCATCAACCATACCGATGGGATTTTCCTTTAGATTCACTGTAAGAGCTTGACAGTTACATAAGAAATGTTGAGATTTTATCTGGCTAATATAATTGGCGGAGAGATCAATATGAATGTTTTTGTTTAAATAGTGTCCACAGGACGCAATGGCGGGTATTTCAAAAAGTCTGTTTACTCGAAGATTAAGATACTTTAGGTACTTAAGTGGGTAAAAGGCGTCTTGCTCGATGAACGAAATATTATTGCCTCTGACATCTATATCAGTGAGCTTTGTGTAACGCACAAACGACGTGTTGTTCAATCTTTGTAATTGATTTATACTTAACAAAAGTATCTCAACATCCATAAATAAGTCCTGTGGCACCAGTCTAAGCACACCTTCATGGGAACAATCGACTGTTCTTCTTTCCAGATACTGGTCACAGCGATGTTGAGATACCATGTCGACATCCCCCGTTTACACGGTCAAGCGATGACCTCGTGGGTTTGGCGCGGACGCAAGAGATACGACTGCCAATACCAACAAGCCTCGTAAAGATGCGATCTTATCGACACTGCTAACCACGGTCCCATTTTGATGTCTTCTTGCCTCAAAGTAAGGCTAGGTAAATATTCTTGTTTAATTGACCCAAAAGAGACTGGGTAATTAGTATGCTGAAAATGATCCAAATAAACAAAGCGCAAGTCTGGTTACATTCAGACATTAGAATAATTGTGAAAGTCAATTGTGCAACAGGGAAATGATTTGCTTGATTGGCTTGTCTTCCCATCTATCAACTTTGCTTTTGATTTATTACTTGTTCGATGTCTGATTAAGAGCAGATAGGTCATATTACAGTCTAATTCATTATTATATTGTATTTCACTTTCTGTAGTTTGTGCTAAATGAATTGTGCAATTTGTTCTCTGAAAATGAAAGTCCATCCGATATTATGTTTGTTTCCTTCAATAGAAGGACTAGGTGAAATAAAGAAATCATGGGTTGAAACCTGATCAATATCATGTATAGACCAGTATTCCATAAACTTTTAAGAAGAAATTGCTTACGATAAGCAAATTGATTAAGAAAAATTGCTTACGTAAGCTAATGCCGTAAGCCGTATTCCATAACATTTTAAGAACATTTGCTTAAAGGACAATGAATCCCAATTAAACTGTTGCTTTCATGTACTTCAAGAGATTATATAGGATGAATAATCTCTGAATGTTAGAGCATAATCTGGCGAGAAACAAAACAAAAAAATATATTGCACTTTGAAGATATCTATTTATTCCTATGGCATGTATGGGGAACTCTGCGAATCCCCATTGCGAGGAGTTCAGGGTGCGAGATAATGCCCGATGTGGGGGTGCTTGCTGGTTTTTGAGAAAGAGACTATCCCTGGTGTTTACTTCGTGATTATTCTGCTGCAATTAGTAGATTCCCTAGATTAGGACTTTCACATCCTCTCCTTGAGCACACGACACAAATGACTCACAGCTTCAGGCCAAAATATGCATTTTCTTGAACCTTTATTCTGGCTCTCAACGATGTGGTTTCGTACATAAATCGTGGCACGTAAACTAGTCTTACTTCAGACTCTGCTAAGGATATTACATTTCTCCTTTTTTTTACGGATTAATATTTCTGTCTATTTTAAATTATATACACAATATAACAAAATTGTTTCCAAAAGTTGCGTTTTCTCAATATGCTTCTTTGCTCATCTAATGAACATATTTTCTTACTTTTTTTTTCAAAGTGTTTCTCTTGTGCAAATATTTAATGCACTATACAATCAAAATCACTTAACCAATAAGCGATTATTATTTCCATGCTTCTCTAGTAATATAACATATAAATCTAAATAATTTAATATTATTCTTCTTGTTTCGTAACCCTATCAATCACTTTTTACTAGACTAAACAAACTTATAACTTAACTGTTTTGTTTTCTTCCCGCCACGATAGCATGCATTAACATCGAAATAAAATCAAACTTAACTACAAATCTTCATTCTTGCTGTTCTTCATTCTTGCTGTTCTTCCATCTTCTTATTGATGTCTTCATCTTCAAAACAAATAAATAATTAATAATATCATAACATAAGTCTTCTTGCTTTCTTCTTGTTAATTAGTCTTTTTGATTGTTCAATGTTCTTAATATAATGACATAATGTCAAGTTAAATCGTGTAGTCTCCCTTCCATGGTAGAATTACCTGGAGTGGAAAGAAAAGAAAGTGGTTAATACTGAAGGAGGTTGAGACGTCCCTCAGAATTCGGTCACATAGTCCCTCAGGTAGGCTGGTGGTTGTCTCATCCTTCTGGGGTGGTTGTTGCGTGGGTCATCCCATGGAGTGGCGGGTGGGTTTCTGGTTGGGCGTTGTTCACCTTCCGGTTCTGGTATCCCATTCTGTCCGTCCTCATTCTCTCTCAGAGGGTCATTCATTGGAGATCTAGTGTTTTGATCATGTCCCTGTGTCTCTTGGAGTATCTTCTCCCTCCAGTCGTCTCCCTGCTCGGTTTGGTCATCGGAACGCTCATTTACGTTTTGAACGACGTTGTTTGCAAGTTTGAATTGACTTGCATCCCTGTAGATCTCTCTCCCATCTGAGATTCGTCTGGCGGCAATAGATGAGCCATCAATGCGGTAGACAATGTAGAATGCTGGCTCAAACGCAGTGGTCCACTTGTTTCGCTTGCTCTGTTTCAGTAGAACGTAGTCTCCAACGACTAGTTTGTGTTCAATTGTGTTCCTGTTTTCCTTCTGCATTTTGAGTTTCTCTTTGTACTCTTTGTCTTTCTCATCCATCTTCCTGTCTCTCTTGGTTTTTTTCTCTTTTGGGTTTGTGTGATCCAGCGTCGTTCTGACTTGCCTGTTCATGAGTGCCGCATAGGGTGCAGTTTTCGTAGCTGGGTGTGGTGTAGATCTGTACCCCATCAGCATTTCTTGGATTGCGACTGTACGGTCTCGGCTTTGGAGATGCGCGATTTGTTCTGTTTTGTTCAGCATCTTCATGAAGCTCTCAGCTTCACCATTAGCTCTTGCATGTTTTGGGGTCACTTTGTGGTGTTCGAATCCTATTTCTTTTGCAAAATCTGCAAAGTCTTTGGATGTGAATGGTGGGCCGTTGTCTGTTTCTATCCTCTTCGGGATGCCGTGTGTTGCGAACATCTTCATGAGTTTGCCCTTTGTTGCTTTGAAAGATGTCGAGTGGGTAGTCTCCACTTCTGGGTAGCGTGTTCTCTTGTCAACGGCAACCAGATTGTAGTGTCCATCGGGATATGGTCCTCCAAAGTCTACTGCTATGACTTCCCATGGTTTCTCTGGTATAGTGGACACTTTGATGGGCTCTTCTGTGTGTTGCTTGGTTGTCACCTGACATTCGTAGCACTGGCTTAGAATTTGCTCAATTGTATGGTTCATCTGTGGAAACCAGTATTTCTCTCTGAGCATGCTCTTTGTTTTTGTTATGCCCAGATGGCCTAGCTTGTGTCCTGCCTTTATGACTTTTCTCTGTAGGCTGGTTGGAATGACAATGCAGTTCAAGCGGAATATCACTCCCTCTGCAATGTACAAGTCATGGCGTATTGGGTAGAACGGTTGAATGTCCCCATCTTTCTTGAAGGTTTCCCAGTCATCTCTGTAGATTCTTTCTCGCAGCTTGCTGAGCTGGGGATCTTTCTTTGTTTCCTCTCTGATTCGATCAAGAACAACAGCGTGTTCATCCATGATGATTTGCTTGATCATTGATTCAGTTCCATCAGAACTATTCTCAGGCAGTGGGTGTCTGGACAGAAAGTCCATTGGATCTGCTTCGTCTTTGCCTGGTTCATATACGAGTTCAAAGTCAACGTCTTGCATGTTCATCACCCACTTTTCGATTCTTGGTGGTAGTTTGCTTGTTGATTTGTTGAACATGGGCAGTAATGGCTTGTGGGCTGTGATGATCTTGAATTTGGGTGCTCCAAGTAGATAGATCTTGAGTCTGTCTTTAGCCCAACTGATGGCCAATGCATCTTTCTCCGTTTGGCTGTACCTCTTCTCAGCGTCTCTCATAGCTCTGCTGATGTAGTGGACTGGTTGAAGTCCTCTGTCAGTCTCCTGGAACAGTCCGGCTGATAAACCCTCATGGAAACTTGCTTCCGTTCGCAGGATGATTTTCTTCTCTGGGTCAAAGTATGTGACTATGTCGTCACATGTGATACTGTCCTTCAGTTTCACAAAAGCTGTCTGTTCTTTTTCTCCCCATTTGAACTTCACATCTTTCTTGGTGAGTTCTCTCAATGGTGCTGTGATGGATGCGTATTGTGGGATGAATTTGGATAAATATCCAATCATGCCCAAGAAGCTCGGCACTGCTTCTTTTGACTCTGGTGGTGGACTTTCTTTGACAGCCTTCACCTTGTCCTCAGTTGGCTTCAATCCGTCCTTGGTGAAGAGGTACCCGTAGAACTCCAACTGCTCTGCTGCAAATTGACACTTCTCCTCGTTGAAGGTGATGTTGAAATCTGTTGCTCTTTCTAGCACCTTCTTCAGTGTCTCGTTGTGTTCTTCTAGTGTTCTGCCCCCAATCAGGATGTCGTCTCTCTGGCTCAGGCACTTGGGATGTCACCGAAGATGCGGTAGATCGTTTCATCAAAGAGATCTTGAGATGATTTGGCTCCAAAAACGAGGCGTTTCGGTCGCATGTTTCCCCATGGTGTGCTGAAGGTTGCAATGTCCCTTGAGGATGGGTCAAGGATAAGCTGGTGGTATCCCTGTCTCATGTCTAGCTTTGAGAAGACCTTGCAATCATGGAACGTGTAGGTGAAATCTTCAACTACTGGCGTTCGCGTGATTCTGCTGCGTTCCATCTGCTTGTTAACCACTCTCAGATCAACGCTGGCTCTGATCATATGTGGTTGTAGCTCATCTTTGGGTGTGCTGTTGTATCGTGGTTTTGGCTGTACCACTAATGGTGAACACCATGTTACCGGTTTGTCCTCAGGGATTGTCTCGAAGATATCCTCTTCCAAGCATTGATCTAACCACTGTTTCAATGGTTTTTGAAGGTAGAAGGGAACTGGTCGTGGTTTTTGTGCTACTGGGACTGCATCCTCTCTCATATGAAAATGTGCATACATTTCCTTGTTGTTCTTTTTGTCGTAGATTTTCCCTATTCCATCGAAGATCTCTGCGTTTGCTTTCAGGATGTCTCTGACTGATGGTGGCATTTCGCTGCTGATTTTCTTCACCTGCTCGGTGTCAGATTTCAGGTGATTTTCATCCTTTAGAGATCCATCTGGTCTGATCTCCAGCATGCCCAATGCTGTAGCTGTATCTCGGCCAATCAATGGAGGAGAATCCATTTTTCCTCTGATGACAATGAATTGGGTTTTTACACCTCTCGTTGAATTTCTGACGGTTGTGTGAAATTCTCCTTTCACGTCAAGCTCTGTCTGAAGCGTGTGTAGTGTGACCTCTGTTGGTTTCAGTGTTAGCTTTTCCTCTGCTCGGTGGACTAAAGCCTTGAATTGATGCTCATCCATGACATTCACATCTGCACCGCTGTCTAGTTCAACTTGTGCATCCAGATCTGCAATTTGCACAGTTACTCTTTTGTTCTTACTGCCAACATTTTTGATGATGGTTTTTGCTTGTTTCATATGCTGCATGAATTCATCATCTGAGCTTGTATCAGATTGTTGTTCAGATGTCATTGTCTTCTTCACATTGGGTTGTGTTTTCCACTGTTTCTTCCCATATTGTTTCTTTTTAGCGTCTCGGTCGTGAGTCTGTGTGCTGGATTTGCAGACAGATGCAAAGTGGTTGAATTTATTTGCATTTACTGCATCGCTTTCCGTACGCTGGACAATCACGACCTGCAGGGTGCCTTCCCGTCATTCCACAGTATGCACAAGGCTGCTTAGTTTTTGCTCCCTGCCATTGCTTTGCAGGTTTCTGTCTGTGCAGTTTGTGGACGTGGTCATGTTTATCATGAGTGTTCATGTCAGCGACCTGTAGGCGCACATCTTCAAGCTGGGTGGCTTCGCTTAAGTAACTGATTCAAATTCCATCCTTTGCTGATTGCTCTTTGGATCAGTGTAGTGTTTGTCATAGTTTGTATCATGTGTTCCAGGATTCTGTCATCTAGGGCATTGTCAAAGTCACATTCGACTGCTTTTTCTCTGACTCTTGCTGCGTAAGCTGCAGTTGTTTCGCCATCGTGCATTTTCGTCTTTAGAAACAAATACCTGGCATGGTGTTTGTTCTTTCTGGGCGTGAAGTAGTCATCTAGCTTTTGTTTGAGTTTGCCATAGCTATCTTGTGGCGCATCTGCATCATCTTGTGGTGTATCAGGCAATGATCTTGCCAGTCTTGCTATTTCTTTTCCCCCGTAAATGATCAGGGCATCTGCTTTGTCATCAGCACTTGCGATGCGAAAATATCTGAACTCTCTCTCTAGCCCCTCAATCCATTCTTCCCAAGCTTTTCCAGTTGATATCTGGTCATCAGGATGCGTGAATGGGCCAGTTTTCAGATTTCTCGTTTCATTTATGACAGTCACTCTTTGCTCATTCTCACCCATGGTTTATGATACACAAGACACAGTTTGCTATGCGTGGGACTACAATGAAATTTCGATACACGGTGGGTACTCACCGCCGATCCGGAGTCACAGTTTGGCACGAAAATTTCACAAAATTCTCCACATTTCTGATCAGTTCTTGTTGTATTTTGGCAAGGTCGCCATTTTCACATCCTCTCCTTGAGCACACGACACAAATGACTCACAGCTTCAGGCCAAGATATGCATTTTCTTGAACCTTTATTCTGGCTCTCAACGATGTGGTTTCGTACATAAATCGTGGCACGTAAACTAGTCTTACTTCAGACTCTGTTAAGGATATTACAAGGACATTTCCTTAAGAGGCAGGCAACAGCGCTAACTTCTTCAGTTAATAGCTGAAAGTTTTGTAATTTGATGTTATTAAAGAAATCTATGTCTGTGTAGATAAAACGGAAATTATCTGTCAGTTCTAACAAGTCAAGTTAATGTGTTGATGACTTTTGATATAATGTAACTTTGTTGTTTTAGGAAATCGAAATAGATTTGTGTTATCGAGTGTTTCTGGAAACTCCCTCTTACGGGAAGTCTCCGTGCGAACATTTGTGATATGACGGCATTAAAGCCAGATAATAATAAGATTAAACGAGAATTATTATTCGGTGTATTAAATTAGATAAGTAATGCAAGGTATCCATGATTTCAATTGTATTTAAACAGTAAATATGCATGTGTATGGGCTTTTTATAATATTTTTAGATGAAAGATAATAGCCTACTTTTATGGAAAATGTTACTCCGACAGGATACATGCCATATTTGACGGATTTAATCCTACGATGAATATAGTAATTCTATTGTTGATCATCTTGATATGATTGTATGCTTGTAAATGAAAATACGAATGATATCGTTATAAAGATGACATGTGTGATAATCTTGTTTAAAAGTATTATGTGCGCTGATACTTATATTCAGCCAGGTTTTTGACTCTATAGGATACGATAATTTATAACGTGTTCATTCTATTTCAGCCGTGTAGCTGGAGTTACATCCAACCAGCGTCAGTTCATGAATATGGCATAACTTCGTTGTAGCGTGGAACAACGAGGCCCTGCACAGCACACACGCGAGCAGCGCCCGGATTTCAACGTTACGTTCGGACTGGGTCCGAGTTCTACGTCGACGACGAAGACGTCGTGCACATCAACCGCATCGCGTGACGGCTACGAAATCGCGTCACAAACACTCCCGGGTGAACTATTCAGTGGCGTACCCAGGATTTGTTCAAGGATGGGGGGGGGGGTATTTCGTCAGCCAAATTTCTGTAAGCGGGGGGGGGGGGGGGGGGGGGGTGTAGTCATAGAAAATGTTCGAAGCCGAGACCAAGTATCTTCAAAATTTTCCAGACCGAGTCCAAGACCGGTCAAAAATTGTTGATGACGAGACCAAGACCAATGGTTGAGAATCCTGTAAGCGGGGGAGGGAGGGGGGGGGGGGCGGGTTGTCGGTATACAATTGTTGAAGCCAAGACCAAGAATTTTCCCGAGACCAGGGTTCTTCGCACTTTTCGAGGCCGAGACCATCGGTAATGGTGGACGAGACCGCTAAAATGTGGTCTCGAGACGACCTTTGAAGTTCACCCCCCCCCCCCCCAAAAAAAAAAAACAGTCATTTTTTTGTCAAAGTGGGGGGGGGGGTTTGAACCCCCTCCCCCCTGGTTACGCCTATGGAACTATTAACACAGATTTAATCTGTTCATGCCGGCTTAGTAGAATAGGGACTTTTGAAACTGCAGTTAATTCTTATATTTTGTGACCAACCGGTAAATTGACAATCACTCATTGATTTGTGTTGTATGTTTTGATTTTCATAATGTCGAAGAACCCATGATCAATTAAAATAAATGTTTGCTTTCTACAATCGAGTTTTAATTGTATTTTATAACGTGGTCTGTTCACACATTCAAACATACACCCTACAATTTATGACAGTGGTTACATTTCGTACGACATGAAAAGTGGTTTTGGAAGTGGTGACACTGAAATGTAGATGTTTTCACGACAGGAACAATATACGGACAGAGAAGTCAGAAATGTCGTGGTTATGTCGCAGGTCTATCGTACGACACCAACATTGTTGGCATCCACAACACGTTTTTTTCTTCGTATGAATGTCGTACGATTGTCGTATGATGTGCACGACACCGGTACGACAAAAGTGTCGCGGATCTGTCGTGGCATATAATAGGGTAGTCCGAACTTTAATCCATGACCGATTTCTCGTCGCACGAATGTCGTGCGTCTATCGTACAGCATCGCAAAAGAAGCCACGGAATCCCTAACATTTCGTCGAGAACCTGTGAGCAAGGCATATTATTCGATGTCTCTTTTAATCTGTTCAAGAATATTGTGGGTTTGTCTGTATTGCGACTAAATTTGACGTAATTGTTTTGTTCATTGAAGTTTTAAATTTCATTTTTTACTGAACAATTTTATGAACAAAAAATTTAAATATATTTATTATTTAACCCTGTTTTTTATCGCAAAATCAGGAAAGTAGAAGATGATCAAGCAACTCAAGCGCAAAATAAAAGAATGTTCAGCATAAATTATGGTAAAAATAATAGTAGATTGCAAGATGTTACAGCCTGCGGCAATTTCGAAAGGATCAAAACAAAAAAATTTAACACCTATAATACAGTGTGTCCCAGAAAAAAAGAAACCGGATCTGTCATAATGAATAAGTTCTTTGATGAGATATACATGTATGAAAAGTTCTGTTTCTCTTCTTTCATTTGATGTACAACTTATGGCACATTATTTACACATGACTGAATTAAAACAATGGAAATTGGTGTTACCAAAATTTCATTTGCACGCAGAAATTGCAAGTTTGGGTGAGTTTTGAGGGGAGTAAACGTACTTATTTTGAAAAAGGACCGCATAAACATTCATATTTGTATCTTTGATATGACACCTCATGCACAAAAAAATAAACGATGTATGCCAGAGAACAAGTACAAAACATGCCTGATTGAGTAGATAGTTGAGTAAAAAAGTCGCTCAGCTTTCCTGACTTAGCAGCCCACACTGTAGCACCACATTATTTTGTGTGAATTCACCAAATCATTACGTCTATTGATAGCTACCCATTTGGGCTGAAATCAAGCATGTTTTTATTGTACTCGTTCTCTGGCATAAATCATGTTTTTTTTCTATCATGAGGTGTCATATAAAAGATAACAATATGAATTTGTATGCGGTGTATATGTCCATTATCAAAATAAGTACGTTTACTACCCTGAAAACTCACCCAAACTTGCAATTTCTGCGTGCAAATGGAATGTTGGTAACACCAATTTCCATTGTTTTAATTCAGTCATGCGTGAATTATGTGCCATGAGTTGTACATCAAATGAAAGAAGAGAAACAGAGCTGTTCATACATGTATATCTCATCAAAGAAATTATTCATTATGACAGAAATCCGGTTTCGTTTTTTTCTGGGACACACTGTATATACCACAAATTAAGTTTAAACCATGGTTAACAGGAACCTGGTGTATCCTATGCCAACTATTATTGAGAAGATATTTATTTTATCTCACTCCATTTGAACCATTGCCAGGAAGACTCAAACCAATATTGTTTTGACTATGAATGACCCTTGAATGGGAGACGTTCCAATGATTACCTTTTCATTCCTCAAGTCTCGGGTTCGATTCCTGGCGATTCCTATTCTTTTTGCTCATTAATTTTCATTCGAGTCGAGCTTCTTTCGGGCATGGTGGAGTTAGAACTATTTAGGCTATAGCTAATAGACCGCTTCTGTAATGTATGCAAATAATATGCGTATGACGTAAGACTCTCCGTTGGCAAGCTGAACAATAGTAACTAGGTCCGGCAAGCTAGGTTTGCCGGAGCTTGCCGGACATAGTTACTATTGTTAAGCTTGCCAACGGGGAGTCTGACGTCCTACGCATAATATTTGCATACATTACAGAAGCGGTCTATTGGTTAGTTATGGTGCAAGTTTGGGTTACTAAAATTCAGTTTGACCAAAACTGTTGTATCCCTTTCATTTTGTCCAACTGTATGTCAGCTGCTTGCTCGAGCATAGTAAATGTATTAGTTACTATACAAGTTCATCTGTATTGGTAGTTAATATCGTTACGTCACGAAAGGTCAAGTCGGGTCACATCGCTGACGAAGGCTGTAGATGACAGCCGAAAATTTCGGAGGTAAATATTTGTATTGTGATCAAAAGTTTAAAACAGATTTCAAATTAATTAGTTGTTTGTACAAAGCTTATGTAAAACTCGAGAGAGAGATAGAGTTTAATTGATTAAGATTTGATAACCCTCTGTTTTAGTTTCACACACTTTCGCACATGAAAAAATAGTCTTCATAATGCATGACATAATATGAAATGTATAAGCATTATAATATCGTGATGATTTATTCGCGCGGGTGTGTGGTTTATCTAAAGGAATACATTGTATGTTATACCAGTCCTTAACAAAACTACATATGTACGCAAGAGAGAGCAGTGTAATGTGGTCATATAATATCACGTTTTTTTTAACAGATGGCCATTTGCTTTATTAATACAAATCCTTGGAGAAAAAGGGCACGTTGTTGGTTATTTGATAGATTAACACATATTCAATGATTCCATGCTTTAGAGTGACATGTATTTTGTGTCCGATTTTTGTTAACAGGGTAGCCCATTTCAGTACCGACTACTGCTCTTTCAAGGGGCCATGTATGTACAGATATTAACACATAAAATCATGACTAGAGTAAAACATGACTACGATTATAAGTGATAGATAAAAACAGAGTAAAATACAAACATATATATATATATATTTAAAATGAAGATGTACAAAACGTAATGAGATACTGACATAAGAATCGATAACAGTTACAACCAAAAGACAATTCCTGAAAAGTTGTTTACGCAGATTTCCGCTCATAATTCATCTCATAAACCTACCATTATATAGCAACAATAAATTACCTGATGGCCATCCATGTTAAAGGAATAGTTCCTTTTTGGTATATAAGAGGGCACGTCAAGAAATATTTTGTGTGAGGTAATGAAAAACTGAGTGTAAAATTTGAAAGAGTTCACAATTCTAACAACAAAATCAATTATATTTCATCAAAATCGGTTCAGAAATTGCTAAAAATAATATTCATCAGTATATAATAATAATAATAATAATAATAATAATAATAATAATGGTGGCTACTTATATAGCGCACGTTCCGTCTTACGACGCTCGCGGCGCATCACTATTATTACCCCGGTCATCGGATACAAACTGCACTCAATCCAGCACACAAAGTGCACATATTACAAGGTGTTGAATTATTACAAGATGAATTATGTTTACCTTGAAATAATCTATATGATCATGTTCTGATTTCAAGAGACATTTAGGCAGATTGTTTATCAGCATTATAGAAGCTTAGTATAAATACTTACTGAGGAATGTATTTCTTGTTTGTCTGATAAAAATATGATGCATTAATTGCTAGAGTTATATTAATGTATGAGATCATGACACAGTTGATTTGTATGCTTAGATTTAATTGCTTGTTTGTCGTGGTGCGGTAGATGAGGCCAAATGATACACAGAGAACAGTTTGTTAGATGTGATCTGGTCGTTTATTTCTCGGCCACAGTATCTACCATGTGTCGAGATTCTCGCAGATTGGAATAAATGTGGGGTATCAACTTTTATTCAATAGTTATAAACAAATATATTTTTTAATGCTACACATTTTTGAAAATCTACCGAAATGGTTTTAAAATAATTTGTTGATGATCTCTCTATTGAATAAATATTTTAACCAAGCATCATAATTAATTATATTCACATTTGTTGAAACTCAGGGGGTGTCTTGAGGGCGCCCTCTTGTGTTAACGGCTACTTTTTGAATGAAACAGCCATGTATCTTAACCGTGTATATCCTTTACTACCATTCAAGTATCTTTGAACTATATAACTGTTAGTTTTTAATGATAATTTGCATGTTTTAATTACTAAAATTATGTTTAACCAAAACTGTACTATCCCTTTAAGGGGCAAATTACACAATCTATGTTAAACAAACAATAGAAAGTAAAGTAAATTATGATAATAAAAATATATAGATATTAAAGTGTACTTGATCAGAAATCGATATTACAATAAATCAAAATAAGATTGACAGATGGAAAGTCAATCAAACCTATTACTTCCCTCTTTTTACTTACATGCTCATGCTATGGGACAGATATCCATTCCCAATTTAGCAGTCTTGCTAAGTGCAAGTATTATCCGTGCTTACCGTGTGAAGTCGTTTTGGGGTATTCCTTTTACTACGAATAGTTATTGCCCAGCCTTGCTTTGCGACAATAATACATCAAGATGGGTCATTTTGGAGGTTTATTCGTCTTGGCAGTCCTATCTCTGGCCTCCACGCCCTACCCAAGAGAGCGTCGCTTGGATTAACGAACCTTCGGGATATCGAACCCGATTTCATTTTCGGAGAAACGATCCTTCAGGACTGGTAGGCCTATGTAGATTTTGGTCTTTCTTCCAGAGAGGTTGTTTATTTTATCCACCAATCTTTGCTGCTGAGATATCCATCAGCTCACTATAGAGCTTAGTTCCAAAAGGCACTTAATCCACTTTCCATAAAAAAAGTGAGTTAGCGATATCAATACATGAATAAGCTTCGTAGCTATCTAGAATCCAGATTTTAGGACAAATTACACAGCCAAAATCAAAATATGGAACGTTCCATTTTCACAGTCCCATAGCCATGTGTACAAAATTTGACAAAGAAACCTATACTTTACGCTTACGTTGGAAAAGTGGATTTAGCGCCTTTTGGAATTAAGCTCTTTATATGGGTTTCTCCGCTTCATTGAAGTTCATATTAGCGTACTACGTGATCTTTTTTTCTTTTTTATCTGCGTGTAATTTTGTTTTAATTTTCCTGATCAAGCGTCTCCTTTTGTTGGCAAAAATTTGCGTCCTAAAAATTGTAAACAATAGCAAATTGCGGAATTGCTAAGTATGGGGCGCAGGCATGCACCCTTATAAGCAACATTATTGCATCCTTCAGTGTTCCGCTACAATTTTCTATAAGTTAATAGACATTCACTGTATTATATACCTATTATACCATTTACGCCTGGGATGACCCCGTTTTTCCCCGAGCTTCCCAAATTCCATATCGTATGTTTATAATTACCTCATAACCTTTCATATTAATTGTATTGGACTTTGCATTTTGATGTAATTGTATTTGTATATATGTTATGATTTAAGTTTTGAAGACAAAAACTATTAAATTGAAGCGAAACGTAACAACAATTATGATAGTTTTTCATGTGTTTGCATTATTGACCAGCCGTCAAATTTATCAATTTTTCGTATGATTAGAATAATAATTTCTAAACTGAGCCTGTGATTCAAATAAATACGTATAACGCAATTCAAAAAAATTGCAAAAAGTAAAGTTATTACTACTACTACTACTACTACTACTACTACTACTACTACTACTACTACTACTACTACTACTACTACTACTACTACTACTACTACTACTACTAGCTACTACTACTAGTCTACTACTACTACTACTACTGTTTCACCCAACGGCTCATCAGTAAAGTTGGGTTATAGTTTATTATGCAAGTATACATGACTTTATATTACATTTGTGTAAGTGTTGTAATCGCAGTTTATAATGTTGAGCAGACATTGGGCAGACTATCTGACTGTTTAGTGACTAAGTCAGGTCCCGGCAGCGTATATTTTTTTTACACCACTGTTCGACCATGTTCGCTCAAAACGGGCCCAAAACGCGCTGGTAAGCCAAGACTAGAGCCTGCAGCAGCTGTATGCCATATTATACAAATAGTGCATGGTTTGGAGTTGAATATACCAGAATAGACAACGATACATTTTTAATTTCTCGAGAGCGATTATATTGCATCGAGGCCGCAGGCCGAGTGCAATATAATCGCACGAGAGAAATTAAAAATGTAGAGGTGTCTATTGTGGAATATTTACCGACAAGAAGCATGTACTATTTGTTATATAATATGATCATTTTGAGGAACTGATATGGTTATCATGTTGATAAACCCAAATTGACCTTGCTCAAATTGTGAGTGTTCTCTCCAGCCATTGTCGGCCCGGCCTGCGTACTGTGTTAAGTGCCAGCGCGTATTAGAAATAATTGCGCGCTCTGCGCATTTTCCCCATTCAAGAACAAGCGCACAAGAGCACATTACGCACTCCAAGGCAATCCCCTGCGCAGCTCGTTTGGCTCTCTATGGTCAGTTTGTACATACTGAAAAGTTATAATACATATGTATTATAACTTTACCATTGATTATACCGGATTAAGCATCGGTAATCAACCAATGGAAATGCTCAATTTACCTTCATTATGACGTCATCATATTATATAATTTATATGCATCATACTCTGCGACTCTGCGATATCGATCTAGCGAAGACAAGTCCAAGGGCGAGGGTGACTATTAATTAGTGGCCGATCTCGATGCGGACTACAGACCACGACGATGAGACTAGGAATATTCATCTAGGTGTAGATACAATGCACTCACGGTCACAATGGTGTGTGAAACTACGA
Source organism: Echinarachnius parma (assembly GCA_037951105.1). NCBI lineage: Eukaryota > Metazoa > Echinodermata > Echinoidea > Clypeasteroida > Echinarachniidae > Echinarachnius > Echinarachnius parma. The sequence goes on along the minus strand of JBAMJV010005331.1, from coordinate 88,813 downwards.
TTTTATTGAGAAAAATTAATGGCTAGGCTTTTGATGCATAGAAATTGTATCGCACACAGCAGGCGCTAGTCGCATACAGCAGGCGCTAGTCTTCGCTTACCAGCGCGTTTTGAGCGAACATGGTCGAACAGTGGTGTAAAAAAAATATACGCGTCCCGGCAAGGACAGACAATCAGACTTAACTAGAACAAAAAAGAAGATATAAACACTAAATTGATGATACATGGCATTACGTATTTTAGTTCGAACCTACGCCCTAAAATGTCTCACTCTGTTTCAGTTGTTGTTGTTCTACTTTTTATTATTATGCTCCAACCAGGGTAGGTGCGACAGTCACCAGTAACACATTGTCAACAACAAAAAAGAATGACTAATAACAATACTGGTAAAAGGGTGAGCTAATATTTTGTTCGCACAGTTGACTGGGTCGGAATAAAGAGCCCATGCGTGGAGCTGAATAAGTGTGAAATTATGTACCTTTTCGTGATTACAACAACGTGGGCACATACTCATATTATTATTTCATTGCAGCCCAAACTGTTATAATACTTGTGCCATGTTATATTTTGTCCCACGCCCAAATTGTCCAACCCGTGTGTATTCTACACGTTGTATGGGACGATATTCACTCAGTTCTGGAATTTTCTCGTCAGTTGTCTTTATATTCAGAAAGTGTGTGTGTGTTACATAGATGTATACAAGTTCTTATATATCATGTACAGTATAGTAGTTCTTATATCATGTAGATGGTTTACAAATATTCAGTTATGAAAGTTGTCATAACTGTTTATCTTTAACGTAACAATCAATGTCCGTGCTTGTAGAAATGTGTGCCACAGACGCCCGACGTTCTTACACCTACAATTGAATTACTTTTGTGATAATTCGATATTTTGACTTTTAGCACTATTCCGCTCGTCCAAATCATTGTGTGTCGTTACCGTGGCAACGCTAGAATATTGGGAGTGGAATCAGCTAATGTATGTGTCGCAAGAAGGTATGTTCTTTTCATGTTTATTTTTTCGTTTAAAGATAATGACGATTTCTGTTTCTTTCTAACTTGGTTTCTGTTGAATGCTTTGGTTGGTTTTAAATCCATGTGATAGAATATTTAGTAAGGATTTACAATTACATGCAAGAATGATTCCCCTCCAAGTGATTGCATACTTGTGAGCGTTGATAGTTGGTCCTTCCCAGGGTAACCAGGAAAATACGTTTACGTAAATTCAAATTAAATCATATAGATGTCTCAATAACGACATTAAAATGTTGATAGCAAAAACGTGGCATATACTTCTATACAGTAGACAGTAACTAAGTTTAGATATCTTTTTTAGGACTCTCCTAGAAAGAATACCAACGGTCCTCTTTAGGACTATCCCAACAGTCCTTTCTAGGACTACCAACAGTCCTTTATAGGACTACCAACAGTCCTTTTTTAGGACTACCAACAGTCCTTTTTAAGACTCTCCTAGAAAGAATACCAACAGTCCTTTTCAGGACTACACCAACAGTCCTTTTTTTCAGGACTACACCAACAGTCCTTTCTAGGACTACCAACAGTCCTTTCTAGGACTACCAACAGTCCTTTCTAGGACTACCATAGTCCTTTTCAGGACTCACCAATCCTCCCCTCTCACATGGTGCAACCGCAAACCACGCATGTTATTTAGATATCTTATACAGTAGTTTAGCATGGTCAGACTAATTGGTAGTGGGTACAAACCTTATGTATTTCTCTTTGTTACGGATGTTGCCCTTAGTTTTTGCTCATTGTTTTTATCAAACTACTGGGGGCACGTGCCCCCATGTGCCCCTTCCCCCAACCCCCCCCCCCCCCCCTACAGTAGCTACGCCACTCAGTGCCTTTAAAGGTCTCGGGTTGGAATCCCGGAGAAACCCTATTTTCTAAATTTATATATACTCATTTTTCATTTAAAGGTACTTGGTAACATTGTTGAAGGAAAGATTGAACATCTGTTCTTGTTGGAGGAGAAATATTATTCGTAGTCATACAAATGTGTTTGTATATACTATAATAGTGGCCAGGTAACACAAACGTTTTGGCGCTAATTACCCAAATTTGAAAGCGTTGCGGTTCTTGAAAACCAGCCTTCTTTTTGTTTTCTGTATGTAATACCTATTTCACTCGTATAGCTTTGCCTTATATAACAAATCCCTGCATGTACAATTCCTTTGATTTGATCTGAATTGTTTTTGTCTTTATTTCCACACTTTTACAAAACAATACCATATATATACAAGTACAAAAGTATTCACAAATGAACAGAAATAAAATATTAAATTGTTGAATAACTCGGTGACCTTTTGGTATGCATACATACACAATTCACACAAATTATATTAGAATCGCGCTTCATATTTCATGCCGAGCTCGCACAGCCCGGTACCATTCGCACCTCGGGAAGCTCAGCACCCAAGCAGGCATACATATGAGAAGGGCTTCATGCCTTTAAAGGAATAATAATTTTAGAAACCCAACCGTGTAAGGTATCATTAAAAACTATTAGTTAAAATTCAATGATGCTTGATTGGAGAAAACATATAAACATGTAAGGGCTGTTTTCATTTTTTTTTAAGGCAGCCATTACCAGAAGAGGGCGCACTCCAGCCAAATTAAATATTCAACCATTGTTTTATTTTTAAAATGCGAATGTGATATTTATGTCGTTAAAATAGTAATTCAATATAGAGATCATCAAAAACAAATTTAAAGCCACTTTGGTTTATTTTCAAAATTGTGCAGGATTTACAAATATTATGTTCTTAAATTACTATAGTAGTGAATAAATGTTGGGCCGAAACATTTATTTAAATCGCATATTTGCTATTTCAGTTGTTTCTGAACAACTGATTAAAAAAAGTTTATCTTGTATTCAAAGTTGTGTTTATTATGTCAAATATACACTTAGTTGTTTATAACCTCACAACAATTAATCATTCATTGAAGCGCCCTCCCAAAACTATACAATCCCTTTGAAGGGGTAGTTCAGCCTTGGTATATAGAGGGCGTTTGAAGAAATAATTTTTGTGTGAGGTAATGATAAAAACTGAGTGTCAAATTTGAAAGAGCATACAATTTTAATGACAGAATAAACTTCATTTGATAAAAATCGGTTCAGAAATGGCTGAAATATCAATAAATAGATCCGATTGGACCCATGGGGAGCGTTGCATAAAACTCAAAGTTGCGTTTGATTTTGCGTTTGATCGAACGCAAAATCAAACGAAACTTTGCGTTTGATCGCAATTGACCGTTGCATAAACATATCAAACTCAAGTCTCTATGCAACGGAGTTGCGTTTAAACGCAAAGTTGCGTTTGATTTTTGGTGACTTGCGTCGAAAATCAAACGCAACTTTGCGTTTTGAGTTTTATGCAACGCCCCCCAGGTTTATTCGATGATTTAAGAAAAAACAAAATAAAATGCTTACACTTCAAAATTTTACAAAAGAGATTTAAAATAGTTGTTGATGATCTCTCTATTTAATCATTATTTCAACAAAACATCACATTATACAAATTGTTTTAACCAATGCGTTATTAGAGAGCGCCCTCTTGTGTTTTAATAGCTATTTTTGGATGATAACAGACTTTTTACTTTAGTCGTTTGTAAATTGTTATACCTTTCGAGCATGGTGGAGTTATAACTATTAGTTTGTAAAATTCAGTTTGACCAAAACTGTATACCCTTTAACGTATACCCTTTAACGCTTATGCTAGTCTACGAATACGTACTATACCATCGTAGTGTTTTAGTCGGACGTCCGTAGTGCCGGATGACATCCCTGTATTATTGATAACTTTGCTCTAACACTAGACAAAATAACTTCTCGCTCCCCGGCCAGGCATGCCCATATAGTTTACCTGTTTCGTTACAATAATAAAATATTTAGAATTACCTAGATATTGGGACAGTCTCTTCGTCAATTCAGATTTCAATGGAAAAGTTGACATTTTGTTTTTGTTTTACACTGACGTCAGTTCCGTTAGGTAGACCCCGAACCGGAGTAGACCAGGCATTCGTCGATGGGTGAAGAGGATTAAACTATTCGTCACAATTAAGCAGGTATGAATTTTTAATCTTTTGTTTAAACATTACGAAGTATTGGCACCGACGTGACACCGATGTAAAATCTAGCTGTACCATGTATAGTACACCGGAGACAGCTGCATACCACATGTACCACACGAGTTACACAATTCGATTTAGGGCATACATTAGTAGTGCTTTTAAAACGAGCAAAAAACACGAGTGAGTGCACATTTTTCTCCATATTATGGATATTGATGGGAAAGAGTTGAATGCATCTTATACAAATCGAAAGGACTTTCAATATTATTTTTAATGTGTATAATTATACTTTTATAAAGCACCTTATTGAATTAGGCCTACGCGCAGTATTATTAGTTTGATATATTTACAGTGTAGATAATAATCATGTTAAATCTTAACGTATAACTTGTCCTAAGTACATTGGCCTAAACTGTTCATAATTGTTAATCGCTCAGGAAATGGGAATGCTATGTATTGAGTTTGGTAAACATATCATGGTTAATTGATATACTCTGATTGCTTAATATGGGAAATGCGAAGCCTATAGACATTATAATTAAACGTATTCAAGTTTTCCTCATGTGACCGTTTCATACTATATAATATGATTCATTATCTGTATGTTTCATGTATAGGATAAATAATCGTGATCATAGTAATAAGTCTGTGGTTCCTTTGAAAGATTAATTCATCATCATTAAACAGGGGTTTTCACGTAAATGTTAGTTCAGCTTATTTGTTTTGACTTAAAATCATGGGAAGACCCTTTAGTTGTTATGTTGATTAATACATACATTAGTTTTAAAATGTACCATACAATAATTATATACAAAATATAGTAGGGAACAAGTCAAAAGTCTCATCATTATGTTTAGCTTTTTATTGTTATATTCTAAGGCTGCGAATGGTCTACAATAATTGTTAGTATAACTTATAATTAAAGTTTAACTTCAAATCTTTATGAAACATCCCGGAGCCCGGGGTGGGGTGTAATTGGTGTGGGTATGCTATAAAAGTCTTATCACTGGCGCTTGACTTTTCCGACAATGAAATTTGACAAGTTCGATATTGATGACCCCTAGATAATGTATATAGCAAAACAGAAAGTGATTTATCGACATACATTACTGCCTTTATGTATATAAGGCATATCCGTAAATAATAGCAACAAGCATCAATAATTAGATACATATTATGTATTTCAGTCTTTCATAAATTGTTTATTATACGATTTATGAAAGAAAATAAAATGCGTGGTAACTGGTAATCAACATTAATGTTATGGAAATAAAAGTAACACAACTTGTTCTGAATTGTCATATAATGTGTGTAATGCTTAACCCGTCGCCTACTGCACCCGGTATACGTAAGCAATAGATTATCACTATGGGAATTACGATGTATATAATTATGAATTAGATCAATTTAATTGAGAGTTAATTGGTTATCCCTATATCATACCGGATTAAGCATGTTAACAACAGGTGTTATGAGGAACCAGCACGCACCTTGTGGTATTAATAGATAATCCCTAGTAATTCAATGGCGTAGCTAAGGTGGGCAATATGGGGGAGGGGATAAATACTTTCGCCCATAATTAATCCTTGGTCCCCTTATCACTAACGCCCTTTCAAAGTGATCTAGTATTTTTGTTGACATGTGCAAAAAGTGATGAACGGTTGATAAAATGTTTATTATTATGATCTGATATTTCCACAAAGTGATGTGTGAAAATGTTGTATTGCTGAGTAAATGAGCAAACATGCAAAGTGGAATTCGCAGACTCATTGCAATGACTTTGTACACAGTTATAACTATCCAGTGGATAATTAAACATCTGAATACTTCACACGTAAATATCGGTATAACGAAAGGGGAATTACGAAAACCGAAACCTGTTCCATGCTTCTATTGGTAATACAAATGCAACACGGTATGAGAGAACCACTAGAGTTCTAAGTAGGCTTTGTAGATTTCAATTTAGTTTATTTCATTTCCAACAAAAATAAAACAAAAAGTTTACATAAAATTGTGTAAAATTTTGACAATTTGGATTTGGACAATGCTACTAGATGTTTTGCGTGAAAAGTGGAAATAAGTGATACGAAATGAGTCAACAACAACAGAAAAATACACACAAAAGTAAATTGTTTTTTGTGCACCCCCCCCCCCCCCCCCACACCCCCCCACACCCCATTTTAATCAACCACCTTCTCTCTGAGCGATGTGTTTTATAAAGTAGGAATATATTATATGATTTGGAATAACAACATTGCGAAAATACCCACACAATGAAATCATCTTTGTCCAGCCACCCTCCCCCCTCCCATTCTTGGGTAACGTTACCCACCCCTAAGTAACTAAATCAATGAGATAGCAACATATACGGATATACAGGATGTGGGATGGCAACATAGAGCTACTTTATTATCAAGGGACGGGAAGACGTTAGACAAACTACTTCCGGGTAAGTTCAGATTGATATGAATAGTCCTTCATGTTTATGTCATTTTGCATGATACCTATCGTCAGTTTTTCTATATATACATTATTATTATTATACCTGACATTTCTATTTCCCTATACCTAAAACTTACTGCTAATTAACAGTTTTGGGAAACGCCCCATACAAAATATGTATGTTTTTATTCCCGACAATGTGAAATAATATAATGTATATTATACTGTATACTTATCGATAGCTACTATATAAAATTCCATTTAACTGTACTGTATGCAAACCACCACATTGATTACATATGGTACATGACTACATTTAAATCAAACAAGGACATTGTGAACAAAGAAGTTTACCATGGTTACGGTCGCGGGACTTGTGCAAGCGACCTCGGTATATTTTGTAAATAAAGGAATTATCATTCAGTACAATTATTGCAATTATTTGCCAAGCATTCAATACAAATAATTTGTCAACAACTACTATTTACAATGGAATCCCTCCTTCTTTGACAGTGATCCGTATATATGTATTAATATGAATTACTGAACCGAATAAATCGTCTAGAAAGTATTACAGAGTGTATAGTTCTATACAATTTGTGCGGTTTAGTAATTTCTTTTGACCTGAATGAACTGAGTTCATTCAGGTCAATTATTAAATCACGGAATAACACAAAATAAGCCTCAATATTCCAGTGGTACATCCCATTATAAAATTGTTTACCAATACATAATTTTATAGTATTTATGTTACACTTCATTTTTATGGTCAATAAAGGGCCTAAATGTTCGAGATATGAGCAATGATATACACAGGCGTTATTATAGTAGATAAGCAGTTTTCAGCAGTAATTTTTAATAATCATCACACTTCATTCTGATCACACATTGTGCAGTGTGCATAGTAAATTGTCAACTCTATCATCAAGGCGCAACATACATTGATTATGTTCATTACATGATTGAAGAAGACCACATCTGAAAGAATAGGGATATAGAGCAGACCAAGTTCGTAAATTGACAAACAGCTGGGCCAACATGTGAACAAGTTCACTGGGCCAACCCCACCGTGCATAAGTTGTATCATGAGATCGACATGGGCCATCGATAGCTCGATGTCATGGACCAGTTCCTTGACGGAATGTTCAGCCACCGGCATGGACAAGTTCCCATGCCCCGTAGTCACATCTTCTCGAAGAGCCTTCTGTTAGAGCCACGTAATACTATTTTTTGAAAAATGCATTGGAAAGTGGATTTTCCGTGACCATATCGTGGCAGTTACGCTAAAGTAACGTAAAATAGTCGTTACTAAATTAGCTTTACGTGGCCCTTAAAGGGATCTAGTAACTTTGTTGACATGTGCAAAAAGTGATGAATGGTTGATGCAATGTATATTGTTGTTATCTCATATGTCCACATGGTATTGTGTGAAAATTTCAAGTCAAATGGACATTGCATGGCCAAGTAATGAGCGAAAATGCAAAGTGATAGTCACTAACTCACTGCACTCAATGCACTTTGTACATGGTAAGAAAAACTCCACCGGAGTTTTTCTTATCTGAATACTTCAATCGTACATATCTTTGTAACGAAAGGGAAATTTGAAAAACCGAAACCTGGACCATGATTTTATTGGTAATACGAATACAACAAGGTATGAGGGAACCGCTAGAATTAAAATTTTATTTTGAGGATTTGGACAATGTTACTAAGTCCATTTAAGGCCCCTTATACGGCAATGCTTTAAATGCGGGGAAGTGTGACTGCGAATTTAACTTTGAATGTACCAAAAGTAAAACCACTCTATGGCATGTATATATACGCACTAACAGTTTCGTAGGAAACACGTCAACGATTGATCATACCGATGCAAACGATCATATTCCCGCAAATCATGATCATAATTGTTCTTTGTCATTATTATTTCAGTCATTTTCAGGAAAAGAAGACATTTGAGACAATTGACTCATAGGCCTCCTCAGTCACGGTGGTTGACACTGGAGCTGATGGGAAATCCTTTAAAGGGGCAGTTCGGGTTTGATTTAGAGGGCGCTTCAAGAGAAATTGTTGTGAGATAATGAAAACTAAGTGTAAAATTTGAAGAAAAAAAACACGCAATTTTAATGACAGAATCAACTTTGTTTGATCAAAATCGGTGCAGAAACGGCTGAAATATCTGGTTCGAATAAAAGATGCATGAGGACCAACTTTTATTCAATATTATAAGAAAATGTTTATAAACCCTAATCATTTCTGAAAATATACCAACATGGTTTTTAAATTGTTTTTGATGACCTCTCTATTGGATATTTATTTTTGCCAAACATCACATTCACATATTTGTATTACACAAGTGGTTTAACTTGTGTCTGGAGGGCGCCCTCTTGTGTTAACAGCTGTTTTTTTAAAATGAAAACGTCAACCATTAAAGCATCATTTAATTATTAACTGTTAGTTTTAGTTATGTTTAACCAAAACTGTCTACTACTGTTCCTTTAAACTAGTTCTATTTTAGACCAACAATGTATATCTCTACTATTTATTTGATGCAAAGTCACACTCGACTTCCTGACAATTGCGTCATTTTACCGTTTTCGATTCCCAGATCAACAAACTCCGGAACATATTTTGTTGTTAATCACAGTAGGCTTCCAGTATCCATGGACTTCTACTTTCATAATGATTATTGAATTTGTGTGATTGTTTAAGAACAAAGCAAGCAAATGTTGAACCATTGAAAAGAAACAATTTTACCGTTTTAGTTCCCTGAATCAACGATCTCTGGAACATAGTAGGCTTCCCAGTATCAATGGACTTCTACTTTCATAATTATTATTGCATCGGTGTGATTTGTAAAGAACATAACAATTCACACGCTGAACCATTGAAAAGAAGCAATTTAAACGTTTTGGTTCCTTAAATCAACGATCTCTGGAACATAGCTGTTTGTTAATCAAAGGAGGCTTCCAGAATCAATGGACTTCTACTTTCATAATTAGTATTGCAACGGTGTGATTTGTAAAGAACAAAACAATCAAACGTTGAACCTTTGAAAAGAAATAATTTTACCGTTTTAGTTCCCCAAACGGACGATCTCTGGAACATAAGCCTCTGCTAATCACAGTAGGGTTCCAGTTTGCATGGACTCATTATACCGTCATATCTCCAAATCACTGTATTGTTATTATATTAGAGGAAACGTAAAACTTTTGAAAAGTGGATATTCTTTCAGTTTTTGCTTTCTTGCATTGTTTTATTGAGCGTGATAAAGAGAGTGGGAAGTATCGACTGGACAGTTACATCAGGAGGTGTAACTAATCGCTTTAATGTTTGGTTTGCCTTTTTGCAGTTTCATTGTTAAAGAATATGAGTCCGAGAACAAATCCATAAATAAACGTTGATTTCTCGACCGTTGAGATGAACTGTGCGCTAACCATTTCAACCAAGGTGCCATAAGTTCATAACACCAACCTGCAGCGAAGTATTGTTATAAGTTTGTACCACATGTAGATTTACGAAGGAATTCAAATTGAATAACGACAGTGGATTAAAGCTCATAGTACCAGGAATGCATCGCTGTCATCATGCCATATTTTGAATAAACAATCATCTTCTCATTGCACGGACATACATGTACTGAACAAGTCACCATAACTACTACCATAAGTCTTCTAGATGTGGATTTATACCAGCCTTTGATCCAAACAACGATACAGAAATAACTAAATATTCCACGGGGGTATAGTTCATGTAGTTACGCCTGTCATTACAAGTCGTAATTACTTGAGAAATATCGTTATTCGAGATAGACGTCTGCTTTGCCATAATATTCTGTTTTTATTTTGGGGTAAGTCTTTCATTACGTAAAATTCATTATAATATAATAATAATACAAAAATGTATGTAACGCTGCAGCTACTATAAAAATATACAATCTATACTACGCTTAACTCATTAGTATTACCCATGGTCATCAGGTACATTTCTAACCCACAAAATGATAATGCGTATTTTATTCCACATTCTAAGAATCTTGCTCTACGATTGGTCAAAAGTTAATCACGTGATGAAACATAGTTTCGCCCATCATTGATGGGAGAAGAAAAGTTCGTTACACTCGGTACTATCTTGGGTGAAAGTGCGTTGCACTGGGTACTATCTTCGGTGTCTTTCTCGTAGACCCTACCAGTGAAATGTTTCCGATGTGGAATATAAAGCAAATAATCACCTTTTGGTTTCAGGCGATGGCAAACTATCACTTCCTCGGCGATCTGAATGTATACGCTTTCTTTCCTCAGCTTCTCTTCGGAAAGATAGCTACATCCAGATCGCCTCGGAAGTGATAGTTTGTCCCATCACCTTCACCAAAGGTAATTATTTGCTTACTATCTCAACTCCCCAGGGAGCATAATAGCCATGCTGCCAATCATGGCGCAAAGGCTTATTAACACCCGACCATGGACTCATTTATACACATTGGCCCGAATTATAATCAGTGGCTCAACTTGAGCCTGGCCTAAAAAGACAAATACTACCGGTAACCAGTTAACCCACTTTGCACCAGCAGACCTATTGTCTCGTTGCTATGGTCCCCGGAGATATTTTAATGGTTTTCTTTCATTATCCAGTCAATCCCTTGAGTTCTAATTATAGGCATCAGGGCAATGGGCCCTTTGAAATTCAGTCACAGTATAGTCGGTCATCAGCCAAATTGAGTCCTGGATCATCCTGAACACTGTATTGCTGGTGACCTGTTATACTATGACTGAGTTTCAAAGGGCCCATTGTCCTGATGCATATGCAGAACTCAAGGGATTGACTGGATAATGAAAGGAAACCATTAGCATATCTCCGGGGACCATAGCAACGAGACAATAGGTCTGCTGGTGCAAAGTGTTACCGGTAGTCTTTGTCTTTTTAGGCTGGGCTCAAGTTGAACCCCTGATGAGAATTCGGGCCATAGAGAGCAGCAATTGTGGATTAATTGTCTTGCTGAAGGACTAACGCAGTGGGCAAACCCAGGGTTGGTACTCTGGATCTCACGATCGGAAAGCGCGCGCTCTACCCATCTTGCCACACCACGTCGCATAATATAGTAACTACGTGTTTTATGTTAACAAAGAATCGTTCAGGACGGTCATGACGGTTAAAATCAGATCGATTGATATCATATTCATATTATATAGTCTAAGAATTGTATATCTAGGGAAATCGTAATCCTACACTGTTAAAACGCTGTGTAAAAAAACGTTATGTAAAAATGGTTGTTGAATCTTTGTATACAACTTTAGGTGTAGCATGAATAGTTGTAGAAAGAAGGGTTGTGTAAAGAGGCCATTGTTCAAGCGCCTTTTTAAAAGTGTTAAATCACGTAATATTTTCGACCGCGAAATCACCGCGACAAAACCCCTTTTGTCCCCCAGCAGACCAAGCGAACCGAGTTAGCGCAGTCAGTAGCGTGTTAGACTTATAACCCAAATACCCCCGGTTCGATTCCGACCTTGCCGCTTTTTAGTACAATCCTTTTTGTATATGCTATTTCAACAACAGGGTTGTTGAAATGTATTCTAAACAACAGTTGTGTAAACTTTAAACAACTGGGGTTGTTGAATGTTTTCAACAAGTTGTTGAATTTGTTTACACAGCGTTTTAACAGTGTATAGGCCGATGAATATCCTATTTATTTGATACTAACTCAACCCTGATTCATTATAGTGCAATCAATGAATGGATGCAATCGAATAAATGCTTTGTAACTTTACTAACAGATACGGGGAAAATGTGAGTCCTGTATTAACTCCATGAAGATAGTAAAATCTAGTAAAGAACCGGTTTAGCCATTGCATTGCATAACTCTATTGAGATTGCAAAAACTAGTATTGAAGAGAGGTATTAATAGTGGCTGCTTACACTTGCTCGTAATATATAGATGCATCATAAAAATCAGTGTTTGCATTCTAGCCTCTGAAGGACATTATTCTGCTAAAATCGAAAACTTATTTAGCCCCTACCTGACTCTCGATCATTCTATTACATAGGCGAATTTTAAGAGATAAACAGTTTTTTAGCAGTATTGGTATTCACGAAATATGTACTCTAAAGTTATCTCTCGTACCAACAAAGTATACATTTGTATTATTGTTTTCATCGTTGTTTGTGGATATTACGTAGGCGGGTCATTAAAATTCCATTCTTACTTTGTGCTTTAAACCAGTGTTATGCCTGAAACCCTATCCCTTTTACTTTTGAACAAGGTTACCCACTCAGTGTTTTGTTTGTAATGAATTATTTTTGTTCACTAGACATTCCGCGCGCTACCTTTAATTTTTGTTTTCGTTTAATCCAGCAACTAATCAAACGGTTCAAATGACATAAATAAAATCAATTGAATTGAACGAATCGTAAACAGGTCAATCGAAGTAACAATTTTTCACTCCACAATAACAATTAAAAAAAACTGAGGTTTTGTTTCTCCTTGCGATTACAAAACGAGTTTTAGCCTTCTCCGACCCATGCTTTCTGAAAATATGAGTTCGTTTGCTCGAATATTCCCCCCCCCCCCCCTTTCCCGGTCCCTCACTTCGTACTTAACCCATTGAATTATTTGAGTTTGGTCACTATACAATACTGTCATGAAATTGGGATTTTCCAATAATCCTTAAATGGTATCAAGTAACAATATTGGGGCAAAAACACAGGCATTTTTAAATGTAATTACAATGTCAAACAAATTATGGGTTCCAACCGGTGTGCGCGCTCCCCATTTTGGTATCCCAAAAGAATCCCAACTTACATGACCCACGGGGGTTCCTTACACCTCACTCACTCCTATTATATGCCCCTCCCTTACAACATTTCTCATTTCATTTTATCATGCCAGTGTTTAACCAAACGTCTTGTACAGATTCACAAAAAGCACCCGAGACTCAAAGGTCTAATCCAATGGTAGTCTAGGTTTCTGGACGCTTTATACTCCTTTCCCCCATCATATCGCACGGCTGATATAGGGCGCGATTTATTGAACGGAACGCCCGGTGAATTATAGGCCAAATCGATGATGTTGCGCAGAACTCTCGTTGGCGCGCGGCGCTATATGGGATAAACCGCGGCGCTATAGGGGAATATTTAAGGGTATACAGTTCAGGATCTAAACTATAAATCCAATGGTTGATAAAGTGTCTTGATATGTCTACTAGGAGAGGAAACATGCTCTACAATAATTTGACGTTTGCAGTTCCGGGCATGGCAATCTTGTAATGGTTAAAACATAACCTTACTCCTACGTACGAACTTTGGTCTCACTTTTATTGACAGTGACATCCGAATCGGGGTCATTCATTGTCGCTTTCTTGTGAACGATAACTTGATCAAGAAAACGCATTTAGTTAGATAGTTAGTTAGTTCGTTAGTTAGTTAGTTAGTTCGTTAGTTAGTTAGTTAGTTAGTTAGTTAGTTAGTTAGTTAGTTAGTTAAATAGTTAGTTAGTGACACTCTAAAAACACCCGGGTCAGACTGACCCGGAAAAGAGTCCGTTGGGGCCACACTCCATTCCGGGTAAAAAAATTACTCGGAATGGGGTCAGATGTGACCACATTCCGGGTCTTCGTGACCCTATTCCGAGTCATTTTTTGACCCTGAACGGAGTGTGGCCCCAACGGACTCTTTTCCGGCCAATTCTGACCCGGGTGTTTTTAGAGTGTAGTTAGTTAGTAAGTAAGTTAGTTAGTTAGTTAGTAAGTCTTCACTCATAGAATAGATTGCCATTATCAGTTAAAAGCTGATTTCAAAGATTATTTATTTGATTATTATATTTCATTCACACTCCTTGATAGTCAAATAACGCCTTCATTTTATTTACCATCTTTACGGACATTGGAATCGTGAAATGCTAGTTATTATAATTCAGGTTTACAATATCGTGATTGACTATTGTATTTTTCAAATATATTTAATTGTGTGATATTTTGCCTAATTCTGTCATACTATCTATTATCTCGATGTTTTCATGTCATAGTACAATCACAAGTATTATGCAGAGAAACGCGATGCAAGAATTTGCATATAATTTATCATATAATGTATCATGTGACTTGCGTAAAGGATGTGAAGTGGCCAAACAGAAAGTACACAAGGTGGCTCCCCATTACAATTCAGTTATTCTCCCCATGTCATTTTCAACATTGACATGATTGGGATTGGCATTACTTTTTTTTACTGACATCAAGAAGATATGAAAGATGGCTGTAACCACCATGCGCTATACTCATACATATATCGTATGTACTAGATGTTCATATACTATACAATAAATATTTGCATCAAAATGGGAAAGTCGACACGATATTGTTGCTTTTGAAAAGGAACAGATAAACCCTGGACCCTAAACTTGTTTCCATTTCGACCCTTCGTATCTCATGTTAAAAGGTTATCATGTGTTGCTTGTCATGCATATTGCGTGTATGATATCCTGCCGGGTTTGGTTGGTTGATTGTATTTCCTTTTCTAGTAGTTTGCCTCGTGATATGACATAGTCTATCGCCCAGGCTGTTGTAATGTTTACTTCTTCATCTTGAGGATTGTCCAAAATTTGAAGTTGTACTACATTAGATAGAATATTGTAATTGTGGTAATAGTCAGCGTAATAATTGCAGTTTAGATGCATCTTAAAGGGATCTAGTAAATTATGTGTTGACATGTGCAAAAAGTGATGTATGGTTAATACAATGTATATGTTGTTAGGGAAGGCGTCAAATTCATCACTGCCGTCCCGCTGCAGGATCCCGCTTGGGCCCGAGCCTGGCCGATCGGCGGGCCGCAGTATACCGCAGAACGCTTGAAACCAATTTGTTTCCCCCGGTCCCCTGCAGGAGGACGGGAATGTACATACATGGTCTTACCGCGGGGGAACGATATCGTTCCGCCGCGGGAGGCCGCGCCCAGGGCCCCGCCACCGTACGTACGTACGTCGGTGGTTTCACGTGCGTATGATAGTAATTGGACGTACACACTTTGTCTAGCTCATGCATGGCCTACCGCGGCCTAGCTACTATGCCGCGCCCTGGGCCTGGCCTGTCGATGCTGTTATTGTTAGCGTGATCCCCCTGACGCAACTAACTCTAGCTCTGGTCAATTTTCAGCCTTTTTTGAAATAAGGTATGTATTTAACGCTACCCAGATTTGTTTGTATATTGACTCGTTTGTGTAAAAGACTAACGTCTACTCTAGCCAAGATAATATGTCGGCTCGGAGCAAACCAAGGGCAAGGGAAGTATAGAAGTATTGTCGGATTGCGGATGACTGTCACGTTCAAGATTTCGTCATGAATGTGATGATGAGATCGAGATAGATTGATCAGATAATGTCTGGCCCCGCACTCCGGGCCGCACTCCAGCAGAGATTAGCGTATAGCATATGCAGGGCATTCTGATTTCTGAGTATGATTTGGTGGCTCTATACTAGACCTAGCTACTCGAATCTTCCATCACACCATACCCCTTGTAGTGTCTTTGGTAACATGTACGTACATTACACAGGCTAGCGGGTATCGTGCAGTCGATCGTGCTTGCATGTATACGGTACGAGTACCGTACACGTACCAACGTAGGTACGTGTACGGTACTCGTACATAATATGTATACATGCGCAATGCATGCGGCAATAATGATCTGGTAATTCGCGCGCAAGAATCGGGATCCCGCGGCCCGCCGCTTAGAGGTCCGCTGCGTCGGGACGAATTCCTCTCCACAGCTGGTGACAGCTGATCGGGAAGCCGCGGCGTACCGCTAGGAACGATCAAACCCACAGATTCGAATACGAATACGCGCTATAATCGTCCCAAGCGGGATCCCGCGGTAGGACGATAGTGATCAATTTGACGTCTCCCCTTATCTGATATGTCTACTGGGTATTGTGTGAAAAGTTCAAGTTAAATGGACGTTATATGGCCGAGTAATGAGCAAAAAGGCAAAGTGATATTCACTAACTCATTGCACTGACTTTGTGCACGGTTACGACTATCCAATGGATAGTTTACCATCTGAACACTTCAATCGTAAATATCTTTTTAATGAAAGGAAAATTCGAAAACCGAAACCTGTCCCATGCTTCTATTGTTAATACGAATACAACAAGGTATGAGGGAACCGCTAGCATTCCAACATGATTTTGAGGATTGGACAATGTTACTAGATCCCTTTAATCCTTAGTTGTCAAGATTACGTCCCTATGTCCTAGACGTCTTTGACGCTTAGTTGTCAAGATGACGTCCCTATGTCCAAGACGTATTTGACGCTTAGTTGTCAAGATGACGTCCCTATGTCCAAGACGTCGTTGACGCTTAGTTGCCAAGATGATGTCCCTATGTCCCAGACGTCTTTGACGCTTAGTTGCCAAGATGACGTCCCTATGTCCAAGACGTCTTTGACGTTTAGTTGTCAAGATGACGTCCCTATGTCCAAGACGTCTTTGACGCTTGGTTGTCAAGTTTATGCAGTGACATATACTGCTCTTACAAGTGATGTTCTTTAACGTTCGGAGCATTTGGATTGGTGATATCGAAGTAAGATTTGACTTTCCCAAACAAATATTTACAATGGCTTAACAAATTGAAAGATAAAAGAGAACGTCGCGTCATACGAGGGAACACAGAGGGGAATGTTTTGGAATTAACCATCGGGTTGGTATTTGGTTTCATATACAGAAAAGGGAAATTGTAACAAAATATTGTAAGGTGAAATGCATGTAAAGTGTCTAACTCCACGAAAATTACTTGGAGCTTCCTCGTTTCTCTTCTACCGTGTTGTTTAGCTTATGGTAAGAGAAGAATAAAATAGGGTTAAATTTGTTCAAATGCTCCTTTAGTATGACGATATCTATCATTCAGCTCAAGAGCGTTAATGAACGGTCATAAACCTCATAAACATGACAGTAATTCGTTGAAAAAGCTGACTCATATTTTCGCTTTTTTAACCAGGAAAGCAGTGTTCTTTTTCAATGAAACTTTCACACATCATTCGGACATATTACAATGATTTGGGTACAGGATTGAAGTCTCAAATGTCATTTTGGGCAATATCTGACACTTTACAGGTGCACCTTTAATATGTGACACCTGTGTAATCATATGTAACGTGCTCCGTTTACTGACTAAAACACAAAATATGAACATCCCTATTATTTTGTTGAAATACTATGTTGAATAAACGAAAACAACATGACAGTTATGCAGCCATGTGTGACAAAGTTGTCATGTATAATTTAAATCGCGATTTCGGTTTCCAAGTCGAATTGTATTTTATTTTCCTTGTAAAAAAAAGTGTACTTGAATGTTGTGTGTAAATGGAGACTTCGAGTTATTCTTTAAAACTTTTCAATTCAATTCAATTTTGTTTGCGTTTGCAACAAAACTATATACGTATCAATTACAATCATTTACAAAATATGGAAATACGTATTGGAAACAAAGGGATCGTCTGAAAACAATGCTTGTACAAGTGTGGAACCCTCAAATAATAGTTTAAACTGTAACTGAGTAATAATTAAACTAGTTTCTTGTGAATAATGTTTGTTGATCGTGGTCACAACAATGCAGGATTGTAGGTCTGCCGAAGAGACCTACTAGATGTAGGACATTACATTTAATACAATACATTTTGTAAAGTCTGCGAAAGTGGGAATAGTAATGAAGGATAACTAGACTGTGACTCGCACAATTTAGACATTAAAGGGATAGTTGAGTTTTGATAGAGAGGGCGCTAAACAAAATAATTTTTTTGTGAGATAATGAAAAACTGAACGTCAAATTTGAAAGAGCATACAATTTTAATGGCAGAATTTATTTGATAAAAATCGGTTCAGAAACGGCTGAAATATCCATAAACATAACCATTTGTAATAAATGTGGGGCCCCACAAGTATTCAATAATTTTGAACCAGCCGTTAAAATTCGTTTTAAAATGCTTCCTCTTTTCAAAAAATTTCAAAAGAGGTTTTTAGATTGTTGTTGATTATCTCTCTATCTAATCACTATTTCAACAAAACATCACATGCAAAATATTTTATTTAAAATGGTTTAAACAAATGCGATTTTTGAAAGCGCCCTCTTTAGTTTAAACAGCTCTTTTTGAATGATAACAGGCTTTTTACTTAGTCGTTTGTATTTGTTTTATTCCTTTTGAGCATGGTGGAATTATAACTATTAGTGTGTAATGCAATGGTGCAGGTTTTAGTTATTAAAATTCAGTTTGACTAAAACTGTACTCTCTCTACCAGAACTCAACTATCCCTTTAATTGTGATTTTGCTGTTTTACTTCCCGTGCATGATGCCGCATTTTTTTGTTTGACTTACAAACTAAACATAGACACATGACTCATTTACGTCAATTGAACAAAAAATGATACAAATCTAATAAAAAATTCACGATTTTTTGTTGTTGTTCGAAACACCTTCTTATTAAAAGCTATAACATGTTTGGTATATTTGCGAATACATGTAGTTGCAGTCCGCATATCTCATCGAATTATACTGAACCCACCCCTCCCCCCCCCCCCCCCCCTTCATAGAATTGCTTTTGCTAATAATAATCAGAGCGGTATACACGGCCCTGATGATAATGAGAACAATGTCCGAAGAAGATGATGATGATAATTATCCTTACTTGTATGCTGGCGCTGTATATGTTTCAAGTATTCAAAGGCATCTAACATAGACGTTGCCGGTTCGTTAATTACATGCATTGATAATAGACATTTTCTCAAGAAAACGGATTACGCCATATTATATCATGTAATGAAATTGACTTTTCTTCTTCCTTCTTTGTTTGAACAGTTGAATATAAATGGAAAAAATCGATGAACGTGATCTTGCTTTTCTCTCGACGCGTAACAAAAGGGACCTCGCCACCAATTCTCCGTGATTGACCTCGTACATCATGTTAGATCCAGCAGCATGTTTTGCAGTTGTTTGTTAACTACTTATGGAGATAATTAAGTCTTTTGAAAATCTATTTTAATTTACTTTCTTTTATATCAAACAGAAATGGAGAGCACGATGATGACCACGATCTTCTCAAATCTCTCAACTGACGAGACAACAATTCCAACCGAAGGTGGACGGTCTTTCGTCTTCAATGACCCCGTCCAACGGATCATCCTCTCCGTCATCTTCATCATCGCTTTCATCATTGGCTTCACGGGCAACGGCATGACCATGCTCGCCGTCGTCCTCAGCAGGAAGCTCCGAACGATCACGAACGTATTCGTAGTCAACCTCGCGATCGCTGATCTCCTAACGTGTTGCGTGTTGCCGTGGAATATAGTGGCGCTGCTGAGTTTTAGCGGGTGGCCAATACCTGAATGGGTGTGTGCCGCCGCGGGTTTGGTACTCTACACTTCCGCAGGGTGCAGCCTTTATAGCTTAGCCACTATCGCCCTCAACCGTTTCATCATAATTACCCGTCCGCTGAGAAAATACCGGACAATGTACACCAAACGGAACATCGCCATTATTCTTACGATAACATGGTCGGTTCCGTTCGCTGTTTCGCTGATCCCACCGCTGTGCGGGCTCGGTGAGCTGGGATACGCCGTCAAATACAAGACGTGCTCGCACAAGACCTCGCACCCGCTATCAGACTACTACAGCATGCTCCAGGCCGCCATCCTCTACCCGGTCCCCCTCGTTATCATTGTCGTCTGCTACATCAAGATCTACCTCCACACGCGACGTCACCTCAAAACGATGACGATGTCGGAGATGTCCGACACGTCCGTCACCCGGGGACGATCGTCACCGAAAGGGACGCCGACGCGCGAAGCGGAAGCGGTGCAGAGTAAATCTGTGCGGAAGCGGCTTACCAGGCGGCAGATAGAGATCACGCGCAACCTCTTCTACGTGGTGTGCGCGTTCTTCCTTTGCGCCACGCCGTACTGCGTCTCGCTCATGATCCCGCCCAGCGACCCCGCCATCCCTTGGACAGCCGCCATCTTGCTCGTCAACTCGTGCATCAACCCGCTGATTTACGCGACCAAGCACCCGTACTTCAAGCAGGTCTTCCGCGCCATGCTCACTTGCCGGTGCTCGAAGATCCCCGAACAGGCGAGCATCGTGAGAACGATTTCCTCAATGCACTCGTCGTTCTCCTCGACGAGAAGACGAAATAGGAAATCAAAAGCTAGCCAATATAACGAGAGGAACGCTGATGATTTCGGGATGCGTGAAGTACCTGTATAGTGCAACCTATAGACGCATTTTCTAATGGAAATAAAGATTACAGTGTGCCTCCAAATATCTAAGTTTAGTTTTTGTTTGTAAAAAATTATATTCTTGATAAATACTTTTTTAATCGATCGTCGAATCAAGTCTTCCGCTTCACAACTACTACCACCTTGCCAGTACCAGATCCCTGAACAGTTAAATAAAGACTAAGGATGATCATTTTCTCAACGCCCCCGTTGTCCAGAAGAAGACTAGTTTTAACAACACAACAAACACGCCAGTTATCTTGCGATGAGCGAACTAATTAAATGCACTTGTGATAATGTAAAATACAAATTATGATATAACGATACGCCTTATTTACAAGTTTGTTTGATAATGATGGTGCGACCAATGATTGCCGCGATATTGATCGGGTGTTTGGATTTTCTGTCAATATCCATTCATATTTAGGAGAAAGGAGCATATTGGTGAGATGAAATAGCAATACGTGACGGATAGGAACTCCTGACCAGATATTATTTTAGCGATGCGGTATGGTTAATACATAGTAATTACAGATCAACGTACTTTGTTAAAGGTGATATTTTACTTTGCCATAATAAATGAGGAATACTCATAAATGAGACGATTTGAAATGGTGATACCTGTAACAAGTTGTGATGCCTTATGACATTGATCTGTTGATAGTAAGATTATTTTACCCGCAACCTTCATACCTTACTGAGACATTACTGTTTGGTTTGTCTTATTAATGTTTGAACCACTGTCCAAGGCAACATGGATATTGAAATGATTCCATGGCAACATATTGTTGTACAGTGGTTATTGATATGTCTTCCTATGATGATGATGATGGTGACGTCTGAAGGGAGAACTATTTAATATGTTGTACGACGGTAAACATATATTTTGAAAAGATTGAAACAAATTAAAATGTTGAGTACTAAACGTATTGGGAGTAATGCCCACAATGCCAGAGTGGGTTGTCGATTTGAATCACCGTACCGTTGCTTACGGGAACCGGGTATGTTATATACAAAGTCTACATATGGGAATTTCAGAATCTCGTAGTGAACAGGTTGAATGGCTATTTCCAAAGAACCATAGGTTTCAAAATTTCAGAGACTGCAGTTCATGTTACTGCATTTAGTGTCGTATAGTGCAAACAATGAATTGTCCGAGGTTCAGTGTCCTTTTTTGTTGAAACGCGGTTCATGACATATTCCCTGACAAGCCCCCATCTGTCACACACGGAGTTCCACAACCTTCAAATACTCGAGTTAATGCATGGAAATGTACAATAAAAAGGGGGCATGCAGACACTGTGTGGAGAGGTAATATTATAATTTATATTATCATCTGACTTAGTAAAATACGCGTCATTGATTGGCTAATCACAGTCACGTGACTGCCATGTCCGTTTTTAACTGTCACATGGAACTGTAGGAAAATCATGGAATGTTCCTTCGGGATTTTAAATGCTATTTCGTGACGAAAATAAGTCCCTCGACTACGTCTCGGGACTTATAATCTTCCCTCAATAGCACTTTTAAAATCCCTTGGAGTGGAACATTCCGTGCTATTCTCTCCACCACCAGTTAACAACTGTATACTGTGAGCAAAAATATTGCTTCTTACAAACAACATAAATGGAATATGAGAAATCATCAGTCCAACATAAGTGATACGAATTCTAAACCTTTTCATTTTTATTTGTTGATTTCTTTTGAAATATATAGGTTGCCATCAATTGTGCCATGATGGTTACCATATTCTGGTAGAATATTTTCTTCAAAAGGCTGAATATTAGGTGTTTTGTATTGTACAAACGAAGATCGAGTCAACACTGATTAATTGACTTTATGTCAACAAATGCTTTGCACGATGCCTATTTTTATTGAAATCATAATATTTACTTATTATAAAGCAACATCAGAAGAACAAAATGGGTTTCATGTCTTTCTTTTCTTGTCTTGTCATTCAATTTCTAAACTACTTAGTACATAGAAGTGTATGCTACATATGTTGCATGTCCATTTAGAATTCGTACTTACACGATCAAAATAAAAATTTGAAATTATCAAAACAAAAATGCCGCCCAATGTGGGGCTCGAACCCACGTCCCTGAGATTAAGAGTCTCATGCTGAGCTAACCGGGCGCTGGTATACACTATAATATGGGTTATTTATCAAATCAACTTGGCAACTCAACAAAATGAAATTATAATAAAGGTCCACCACAACACAAACAAGTTTCGTCGCCCAATGTGGGGCTCGAACCCACGACCCTGAGATTAAGAGTCTCATGCTCTACCGACTGAGCTAACCGGGCGCTGGTATACACTATAATATGGGTTATTTATCAAATCCACTTGGCAACTCAACTAAATGAAATTATAATAAAGGTCCACCACAACACAAAAAGTTTCGTCGCCCAATGTGGGGCTCGAACCCACGACCCTGAGATTAAGAGTCTCATGCTCTACCGACTGAGCTAACCGGGCGTTGGTATGCACTATAATATGGGTTATTTATCAAATCCACTTGGCAACTCAACTAAATGAAATTATAATAAAGGTCCACCACAACACAAAAAAGTTTCGTCGCCCAATGTGGGGCTCGAACCCACGACCCTGAGATTAAGAGTCTCATGCTCTACCGACTGAGCTAACCGGGCGTTGGTATACACTATAATATGGGTTATTTATCAAATCCACTTGGCAACTCAACTAAATGAAATTATAATAAAGGTCCACCACAACACAAAAAAAGTTTCGTCGCCCAATGTGGGGCTCGAACCCACGACCCTGAGATTAAGAGTCTCATGCTCTACCGACTGAGCTAACCGGGCGTTGGTATATACACTATAATATGGGTTATTTATCAAATCCACTTGGCAACTCGACTAAATGACATTATAATAAAGGTCCACCACAACACAAAAAAGTTTCGTCGCCCAATGTGGGGCTCGAACCCACGACCCTGAGATTAAGAGTCTCATGCTCTACCGACTGAGGTAACCGGGCGTTGGTATACACTATAATATGGGTTATTTATCAAATCCACTTGGCAACTCAACTAAATGACATTATAATAAAGGTCCACCACAACACAAAAAAGTTTCGTCGCCCAATGTGGGGCTCGAACCCACGACCCTGAGATTAAAGCCCTCTGCAGACAGAGCCGACTCGACCCGATTCGATTGGTTTTCATTCGGATCGGCTCAGTTTTCAGTGCCTCGCGACACACATTTTGCCAGTCGAGAGACAGTCGGATGCCAGTTAGGGCCGATTAAACACGATGAAATGGATCCGACCGACCGGGCCCAATTCTAGCCTGATTGAAATCAGTCGGATCGCGTCGAGTCGGCTCTGTCTGCAGAGGGCTTTAGAGTCTCATGCTCTACCGACTGAGCTAACCGGGCTAGATACACCATACGTGCTAACCGAGATCTAAGAACTTGTAGACATGTACAACTGATTTAACTATGTGGTATACCATGGACCATACCATGGACCACATATTGGAGTGCGGCGAGGTGAGCCGCACGGAGGACCTGGCCCTTGTGAATGAGACGGCCATCGCAGCAATCGAGCGATGAAAGGACTTAAAGGGGACCACCAGGCAAAGAACAACACATTATTATATGTTTTGGTACCGTTTTGTGATATCAAATAGATACCCAACATTTTGCAAAGGGTTGTGTAATTCATAAACAAAGCAATTAATTTCCACCCCTTACGGAACCACTGCTATTTCCTGGTTCCATACGGGCCAACCATTTGCGAGTGCGCCGATGCTATTCACGCGCACGTTTGTAAACAATAGATTCCCGGGCGATTCGTTCGCTCTGCACGCATTGCAATTCACGGCACACATAGCAGTCTGCGTAATTCAGACCGCATGAACGCATGCTTTAAGAATGGTGATGCGTTTCCAATTTTTTTTTTTTTTCTGGAAACATATTTTTGTGAACTTGTTGATGGAATGGAATACTAAAGATGTTACCTTTCTTTAATAAGAATATTATTTTTGGGTGGTGGTACCCTTTAATTTAGAAACTGTTATCTTCATCTCAGGAGACACGAACGAACGAACTATTGAAATTCACACGGTATTCATTGATGGGGTTTGATGTCGCCCACTCTTATATTCTTATATAGAATTCGAACCCACGACCCTGATATCATGGACCCTACTAGTACGGTCCATGCTGATACTGAGAGTCATATCTAGAGAAAATTGCCATTGCCTGTATAGCAAATAATTATGGAAGAGGGAAACATAACTAAGTGGGTCATTAAGCCAACAGGTACTCCAAAATTAAAGAGGCAGACAGAGAAAGAGATCGTAAGATAACATCTCTGAGAGAGGTGAAAGACAGAGAAGAATGGAGGGGGAAATGGTTGCCAAGTTTGGTGACCACTCCCAGTTCGACAGGGGCAGTTGGAGTCATGCTTCTATGGTTTGACTACGGGAAATGTTAACTTGAAAGTTGGCCGGGTCATTCAAACCTGCCAAAAATTAAGGGGGATCTTTTATTGCGCGCATTGCATTGTGACGTAGACTGGGTTGACAACGCGCGCAACAGGTTGCTATGCTCAGTGTATAATAGCGGTAACGTTCTTGCTTTCTATACTGATCTCGGTTTATTGAGGGTTAATCTTTTGATTGTATCCCAATTTGATTATAAATCATAGCGATTTTTGCTATATTTGCTTAACTATCATGGGTTGCGTTTATTCTAAACCTAGTCGGATGTTCGGCAGATTGAGGGGTCGCGCCAAAAAGCGTCGTCGCCCTAAGCGTGGGTCAGCAGCTAATCGCGACAAGGTAAGAATCGAAATATAATTATATTACGTTTAGTAAAACACAATTATTATGAAAGATATGAAAATGAGACAAACGTAACTATACAAACAAAGAAGGAGAGGGAGAGAGAGGGGGGAAATAAAGATGCGTTATTAGTATACTCATTAGACACAAATGAAAACGAAAGAAAACATAAACGAAGGGAGGACTAAAACAAGTTAAGAGTTCAAAACGGAGAGAAACGAATCAGAAGAAATCGGTTTGGGTGATAAGAATTTAAAAAAAGAAAGAAAGCAAAGATGAAATTAGGATTGAAGAGAACAAAAACTCAAGTTACAAAAGGGAAAAAAAAAGAGACAGGGAATACAAGAAAGAAGGATAAATAATTAAATGATTAAATTAAAACAAAAATACAAGAAAAGTAAGAAGGAAAGACAAACGAAATAAAGGAAAACTAGAAGAAAGACAAAGGGTTACAAAGTAAGGGTGTGAAATATAGAACAAAAAAGATGTATTTTTCTGCAATCTTAATTAGATATTAACGTGATCCATTAATTTTGGAATGAAGTGATAGTGATCCAATAACTTTTACGAATGTCCCCTTAGTGATATTTGGAACTTCAAGTATACCAATACAATTTTAAGATTCTTTTGAATGATGCGTGATAGTTTCATTAAAGTGAATGCTGTTTACCAAGTGAAAATGGGTGAACATAATTCTCCATATGTTTATTATTAGGGAGACATATGGAAAAGATGGAAACCATATTTGTTTTTTCCATTATTCTGTAATCCAAAAAGCAAGGTACAAAAGAAATGTGATTTATGCATCATGCATCTTCATTTTAATATAACACGTTGGATGCACTGTGTTGATACGAGTCATTATTATGTTTTCAATGGAAAACATAAAAGATCTCTACATTGCGGCCAAGTTAGATATGACGTTTCGGGGCATCTTAGAGGTGCAATGCTTTGTCATGAATAATTTCAGTTCTTTATTCCTCATGAAAGATATGATGCATCGATCTAGAAAATTACTAAATATATTACTTTCATTAATAATTCGTATGCTGTTGGAATGCTACACTTACAAAACTAAAATACTAGAAACAACACATAAGTATAATTATAATAAAATCAAAGAATAATTATCTTACTCATCGATCAAAGAAAATAAACAGAAACATTGACACATTGCACTTTTCAAAAATAATTGTACAAACTACAAAGGTAAAGCTCGAAGATCTGAGCTACTCAGAAGCGATTCGTCTGTCTTCTATCAAGCCTGGAGTTGCCGACATCGAGAGCGGAGTGGCAGACATTGAGAACGGAGTTGCCAACTTCGAGCGCGGAGTTACCAGCAAACTACAGACACCTGGCATCGAGCCTGATGTTACCGACATATCAGCATCTGTCCTCAATACAAATATTGCCGACATCTTTAACAACAATGTCTGCAATCCTGAGGAGGCCGAGGTCAACATCAGCGATCTTGAGGTGGATGCCGACAAACCTGGGATCATCGATGTCGAGGTATGGTAACGTCATAACATTCTTATGAAGATGTTGGAAGATAAATATAAATGTTAATAATCTAAATCCCGGGTCTAAATCGCTTTATTTGGTCATTTAGCTATATATTATATATATTTTTTAATTTCTGTTCAGTATATCCATATAAGGACCTGGCACGGATGATTTAAATACAATGTTATACATTAAGATACATCACCATTTAAAACCTGGAGAAAACAATACAATACATGTAAGCGCTGTGATATAGTTTACTATGAATAGCGTAGCTAAATGCCTAATATTATTATTATTATTAATACATAATGACAAAAAGGCATATCACGTTGGAGATACGATTATCATTTGGAATCATTATGTCGGGGTAAAAACACATCTCCACATGTATTGTGTATATTTTATCACGCAGCTCCTCGCTGATGGAGAGGAAGGGGCCAGTGAGGAGGAGAAAGAGGAGATGGCTCATGAGGAGGAGAAGGAACAAGAGGAGGAGAAGGAGCAACAGGAGGAGGAAAAGCAAGTAATCCGCATCATGGATAAGGTACTTTGAGTTTTGTGTCTCTTTGATTTATTAAGTCAGTGACGGAGTAATTGGTTAAATAATTAAAAAGATTTATACAAAAAATTGAAATATAATCATACATATAATCATACATGTTAGAAAATGTTGAAGACAAGTTTTAAAACAAAACCTACCCTTAACTAAATACGAAAAACACTTTTGATTTAACTCAATATTCTTTGCGTTTATCTTCAATGCACTTATTGTGGTTGTGTGTAGATCAGTACTGATGGGGATAAAGCTACCCTCGAGATCGAGAAGGCGGAGATGGTGGATGATGGTGATGATGCTTCTATTGCTGATGAGGAGGAGCAGGTGGAGGAGCAAGACAAGGAGGATGACGTCATGTCCAAAGATAGACGTATTACCATCACAGCAACCATCCTACATGATGACGTCACAGACCAACACCCAACACCTATCCCAGATGATGACGTCACATACCAACATCCTACACTCATCTCAAATGATGACGTTACAGACGAACATCCAACACCAATGCCAGTCAATGATTTCACATACCAACGCCAAACATCCATCACTGATCATGCTGATGATGACGACACAGACCAGCATCCAACACCTATTTCAGATGATGCGGTCACAGATCATCGCTCATCACCCATCACAGATCATGACGTCACAGACCATCGCACAACTTCTATTACATATGATGAAGTCACAGACCAACGCCTAACAACCGTCCTGCATGATGACGTCACAGACCAGAATCCAACACCCATCACAGATGATGAGGAGATGGAGGGTGATGTTGTTTCCGACAACGAGGACATCACCAATGTAACCGATGATGAGGGTTAGTATCAAGAAGTTATATTTTGAAATTGAAGATTAGGTAAATATGAACAAAATATTAATGCGAGTCTCTTTATAACACTGTCAAAAATATTGGATCAACTGAAACGAATATCAGGCTACGTGCATAATTATGTAGCCAATGTGAATTGGGTATATAGGCCTAAACAGATTAGACCAACTAAAAGCTGTAGACTAAACGACAATTTACATGCGCATCATGTCAAAAGTTTTCACTCAATCTACCAACTTAAAGGGATAGTGAGTTTTGGTAAAGAGAGTACAGTTTTGGTCAGACCAAAACCTGCACCATTACATTACAAACTAATAGTTAAACCTCCACCATGCTAGAAAGGAATATAACAATTACAAACGACTAAGTAAAAAGCCTTTCATCATTCAAAAAGAGCTGTTAAAACTCAAAAAGAGCCGTCAAAACTCAAAAAGAAGCATTTTAAATATGTTTTAACGGCTGGTTCAAAATTATTGAATTAATGTGGGGCCCAACATTTATTACAAATGGTTATGTAATGGATATTTCTGCGTTTCTAAACTGAGTTTGATCAAATAAAGTTTATTCTGTCATTAAAATTGTATGCTCTTTCAAATTCGACACTTCGTTTTTCATTATCTCACAAACAAAATTATTTTGTGTAGCGCCCTCTATACCAAAAATCAACTATCCCTTTAATTGTGAATGTACGTGTGAAATCATTGTCCAACATAATAATTCTTCTATTGAACTTTCAGTTTGTTTAAATTTCTAGGTATTTCCGTAGTTTAAAGGGCAATGAAACCCAAGCAAACTGTTGCTTTCATAGACTTGAAGAGATTAGGAGGAATAATCTCTGAAAGTTAGAGCATAATCGGGCAAGAAACAAGAAAACTATGGCACTTTGAAGATGCCCATTTATTCATATGGGGAACTCAAATTTGCAACGCACTCTGATAAGTTTGTGGACTACTCCATATGTTTTGTACACAAATGTTTCCATTTTACAGTTTTCTTCATAGTCACACTTTTCCATTCCCCAAACTCACGATATGTTGTGTATAAATGTATTCTACAAAACATATGTTGAACTCAAACGAAGGGTAAACATATATTTTGAGAAAATTGGACAAAATTGAAATGTTGTGTACAAAACGTATGAGGAGTAGTCCACAACTTTGCCAGCGTGCGTTACCAATTTGAGTCACTCATAGAAATAAATGGATATTTTCAAAGAGCCATAGTTTTCTTGACCGATTGTGCTCAAATGTCAAGGGACTATTCATCCTACTTAGTGTCTTATAGTGCATACAACAATTTGTCCGGATTTCATTGTCATTTAAGTATATGGGTAAAAGTTATGCGTTGTAGTTAAAGCTTGGAATAGTGTTATTGTAAGTTTTATCTTGTATTTTTAAAAGAAAATAAAGAAACTATTATGTATATCACGTTTGCACTTGCTTCCAAAATCCCCAACAGACGATGTCGAGTACGAGGATGACGGTATCGATGATGAAGTTTGGGCGGAAGCCTATGTTGCAGAGTTTCTCCGCCCCCTGAACGATCTACGGTTACGTCATTTCGGGCCTGACTTCGAGAAAGAAATCGGATCCAACAACGAGCATGACATCGATTCCCCCAATGAGGACATTGCCTCTGAAGCCGAGGAAGTCAACGCCTCTATCGACGAGGAAATCATTGGCTCCAACGACGAACACACCGTCATCACAACATGCCCAGACGAAACGGAGGTCTTCGCGGGTGACGTCATCATATCCAACGACGAGATCGTCATCCTGTCCACTGACGAGACTCATACTAACATCGTCATCCCATCCACAGAGGAGATGGACCTCTGTACGGATGACGTCATCGTATGCAACGACGAGGTGACGGGATACACATACCACCATGATGACGGTAAGTATTCAAATATATACAGGGTGGCCCAAAACAAACGGAACGGGGCACTTCCCAAAATATAGTAACAAATGTACTATGTCCATCGGATAGAGTGTCTTTTCAAATGAACAACGATACCAAGAACAGTCAATTTGGTCGTGTAGTTTTTGTTTTAGGGAGCTGTGAGTGACACCATGTCAGGTTCTCTTTTTCGTCAATTTGTATTGAGCCAGCGCTTGATGTATCGCACGAACCGCCGTTCATATCGTTGAGCATCGCGCACTATTGTTAGTGTGCACTCAGCCGTGTGCCGAGAGAATGGGCATTGTATTACGGGCAAGGAGTGCGGTTAAACTGGCGTTGACTAGGTCGAAATCGACATAAATCGGCACCTGACATGGTCTCACTCACAGCGTCCTTAAACAAAAACGACCTGACCAAAATTACTGTTCTTGGTATCGTTTTTCATTGGAAAAGACACCCTATCCGATGAACATAAATATTGTGGTATTATATTTTGGGAAGTGCCCCGTTCCGTTTTTTTGGGGCCACCCTGTATATGTCCAATCGCTGATGCACGTCCCTTTATAGGCAAATTTCGAATAACCGAACCTATTCAGCCATATAATAACTGCTAAGTTATTAGGGAATGGGAAAAATATTTTTAAATAGGTTTTTCGATTTTATAATAGATTCAACAGTAATGAATCAATACATTTCTTATTCACCTATACATTGGCAACAAATCATTTTTGAGAGCGTGTATAACATACAAATTAATTCGGTCAAAATATAACATGTGATTTGTATGTGTTACACTCGGGCTTACACTTTATACTGTGCCGTATTTTACGATTGCACTTTTATCTTTCATCACCTGTACAGACGAAATGATATACGATGATGTCGAGGACGCTGAATACGAGATCGATGATGATTACCATGTCGAATCATATGAGGAATACGATGTCCAGGATGAGGTCCAGGATGACGATTCCACGGAAGAGGATGAAGATGAGAGTGATGAGGAAGACCCTTGGGAGGCGATGGTGAATAAGTACTTCCCCTACGGCACGGGGTATCGCTCCAAGGAGGAGATACATGAAGAACTGGTGGATCTTTACATTATGGCCCGAATGAAGCGGGTAGGTCTGGTCATTCCGCTTTGAAAATTATATCAACGTCCCCCTTTCTATTTCGTCTTATTTCTGCCAACTCCTTCATTCTTATAATCTCGCCTCCTCTGTCTCTCTGCGTTCTGTAGTTCATCCCTTCTCTGTGAATAGGTGTGTCATTCTATCGTTTGTCTACCTATCTATCTTTTTAGGACTATCCTAAAAAGAATACCAACAGTCCTTTCTAGGACTACCAACAGTCCTTTCTGGACTACCACAGTCCTTTTTAGGACTATCCTAGATATAATATTAATCAGTCCTTTTTTCAGAACTCACCAATCCTTCCCCCCCCCCCCCCCCCCCCTCTTACATGGTGCAACCGCAAACCACACGTACTGTCTATCTTTATATCTCATTATCTACTATCAATGTATCTTTCTATATATCTTTATTGGTGTCATTATTATTTTGCCTTTTTCAGAAGAGGCCTGTCTTTCGCTCTGCATCGGATTCGGAGTGTGAGCCCCAAACTCTGGATCACCCTAAAGGGGTCTCATCGCTTCCACCGCATCATCTCCGTCTTCCCACTCCATCCCCTAGGAAGATGGTAGTGACCAAGGGACGGTTTAGGGTGAGTTATACACTTGAAATGGGCTTTGTTTGAAGTGCCAATGATCTAATAATATTATCGCCCGACAAGCATGTATAATTTCCGTTATTTGTCTGTGTTTTCACTCAAGGATGCAAATTTACAAAGTTTGCTCATCATCATAAATATTAAGAAGAATTTAGAATGATCTGATTTGAATTTAAAACGTAATTGAAGCAGCATATCAGACTGTAATACTTTAATAACGAGTAGAGTTTGTTTGGTATTCGTATACCGTATTATATTATTTGACAAGAATATCGAATTCGAATAAATATACCTCTTTTACCTCTTTCTGTCCCGTACCCTCTCCAGATGCAGTTCAGTCTCAGAGACATACCGTACCAGCCCAACCTCCTCCTCATCTTCTTCCCTCTTATCTACCTCGTCATCTTCGCCCTCAACACTCTTCGCCCCAAGAGAGCTTGAACGTTCTCAGCCCCGGTCCTCATATCAGTCATCGCTTGCGCTCTGAGTCCTTTTGGAATCACATAAATAAAAAATCGCTCACAGTGCGTACAAACATATGCTTGATTGACTCATCGAACATTTGTACCGTACAAGGGATTTAGAGCGCAATTCGGATTAGAGGCAACAGACATTGGAGATCATTATATATATTGTCATGGACATCCGCCTAAAGTTGTTCGTTTCTTCGGTTTCAGCTTTAAAAAAAAATGGAAATGATCATTATGGAATATAGGGAATATAGGGATATATCACAAACTAATGGTCATAATTCAATGATGCTTGAATGGTAGAAATCATATACAATTGTAAATGTGATATTCGGTTAAAATAAATACTTAATAAAAACATTATCACAAACTATTTTAAAGCCACATTGGTTTATATTCAATACTGCGTAGGATATAAAACTATTTTCTTAAACATGTTAAATTATTGAATAAATTTATTCTAATCGGATATTTCAAATGTTTCTCAACCGCTTTTGATCAAACAAGGTTTTTCTGTCTTTACAATTGTATGTTTTTTGCAAATATTACACTTAGCTTAGTTTGTTTTGTTTGTTTTTTTGTTTTTTTATTGTGGCCTCTTAACCCCCGAAAAAATAACTATCCCTTTAATGTTGTACTTCAAAATGTGTGCAATTTTGATGAGGTGCCAAAATAAGAAACTGCAATCATACTTGCTGTAAACGAAATCGACTCATTACAAATGAAATGTATTGAACAAAATATGAAATAATTAATTAATTAATTGTAAAAAACTACGATTGAAAATCATTTTGTTTTTATTTCTTAATAGCTCAATATCACATTGTGAGAAGTATGTGTAATGGTTTTGTTCAATTACTGCGATTGTTGTATGGTAATAGTTGTGGAGATAATGCCATATACAATGCCGTGTATATCGTTGTTACAATACACATACAGACTCACACACACACATACTTGTAAGAGCCTTCAATCGGGGATATGGTTTTTTCAATGTTATAAACACCTTCAAACGGGGATATGCCCGTTTGTTTAATGATGTTTGGCTTGTCCCCGGTTTGCTGGTGTGTAAACATGGCAATATACCCAATAGACCGCTTCTGTAATGTATGCAAATAATATGCGTATGACATAAGACTCTCCGTTGGCAAGCTTAACAATAGTAACTAGGTCCGGCAAGCTAAGTTTGCCGGAGCCGGAGCTTGCCGGACATAGTTACTATTGTTAAGCTTGCCAACGGGGAGTCTGACGTCATACGCATACTATTTGCATACATTACAGAAGCGGTCTATTGGCGGGTTTAAAAATACACACGCATTCACTTGCATACACACACACACACACACACTTATACACCCACTATGTCAAAAAACATACAAAACGGGCATATCCTAAAAAAATCGTTATACCATACAGTACAGCCCTTAAGACGATCCCTGAAGCACTATACCCCCCTGTTCGGAAACCGGGGATATGCCCGGTTTCCGGAATATCCCCGTTTGCCGGTGTTTAAACTTGTGTGTATCCCCGATTGACGGTCCTTACACACGCACACACACGCACACATAATTATGATTACACGCCAAAACACACAACACACATAAACTCTGAATTGATAAATATAAATAAAAATGTACCACACTTTGGCTTTGTTATCTGTCAAATTTATTCAACAATTAACAAAAAATGAAACAAACAGCAAACCAGATAATGTACATACATGAGCGAAATACATACCACAGTATTTGACGACTATCAAAATGAATGAGAAACAGTTTTTAAAGGACTAATTTGTTGTTTAATATAAACAAATATTATTTTCTCAAGGCATCGTTTTGTTAATCACGCAGTATCATGCAATATCGTCATTTGAGTGCCACAAATTAGCTAAATGTTGTATTCAGTTTCGGGGAAACTGTCTATAGAATGCCTTTCAAAACTAACAAAATCACACAAATTGTTACTTCTATACAAAATTAATATAGATACAGTAAATGATAAACATTTAACTGTAAGACAAAAATCTAGAATCTTAAAACTAAAAAGAAAGAAATGCACTTCTACCATCTATAAGTATATAACTTCCCCTTAATACCAAACATACTGTACATGTACAAATTTGTCTGGGAGGCATATATCTAATATGCTATGTAAAAAGTGACCATAAAACATCGGAAGGCTAAACCTAAATGCATACAAAAGCAAGATGTTGTATTCTCAGCAAAGAGCAATGAATAATGTAGCACAGATCAAAAATCAACGTTTTAGGTGTATATAAAAAGCATTTTCAAGTTGCCAGTTGCAATAAATATAATATATAAACACGCAGGATACCACTCCCAATATTAAAGCAATTTATACACCATAAGAACAATACCACAGATATAATATTTTAAAAGGTAGTATGTGTATATAAAGCATTTCCAAGCTCCCAATTGCCATAGTATACTACTGTATATATATAAAAGCACAAAATACCAGTAAAAATTTTAAGCGCAAAAGCGATGCTAAATATATATATATTTCTATAAACAGTTTAAGATGTACAAGGATATAAACTCCTGACGACGGATAGTCAACCTATTCGAAACGTCGAGCCCCTCCTTCCATCCACCCTCTCCTCGCAATACCAACAGTCCTTTCCAGGACTATTCCAACAGTCCTTTCTAGGACTACCAACTGTCCTTTTTAGGACTCTCCTAGAAAGAATACCAACAGTCCTTTTCAGGACTATCCCAACAGTCCTTTCTAGGACTACCAACAGTCCTTTCTAGGACTACCAACAGTCCTTTCTAGGACTACCAACAGTCCTTTCTAGGACTACCAACAGTTCTTTTTAGGACTCTCCTAGAAAGAATACCAACAGTCCTTTTCAGGACTACACCAACAGTCCTTTCTAGGACTACCAACAGTCCTTTCTAGGACTACCATAGTCCTTTTCAGGACTCACCAATCCACCCATCTCACATGGTGCAACCGCAAACCACACATATTATATAAACATAGAATTTGGACACTACTACATTCTCTACAGTGGTTTGAATGTAACTCAGGTGGCATTTTTGACAGTCCACTGCCTAAATGCTCTTGTGACCGTGACTGAATCCCGGGGGGGGGGGGGGGGGGGGGGGGGGGGGAGTACTCAGATTATAGTCGCACGGGGGACCCATGTCTAAGGGTTTTTTTTTAAAATGGGACCCATGTCTAAGGAGTTTTTTTTTAATGGGACCATGACCCATGTCTAAGGATCTTTCTTGAAAAAGTCACCCCCTGTATACCCAATATACGTGAGTACCCCCCCCCCCCCCCCCCCCCCCCCCCCCCCCGGGACTGAATCCACCAAAACCATTTGCATCTCATCTACAGTGGGTCTTGGATGTTTTCCTCTTACTAGGTGAAGTGTGACGTCATCAAAAAATCTATTTTTAGAATTTTCAAATTTGAACTTCATTTTCCGAAAGAGCATAAACAATAATGTCCAAGATGTCGGAAATCAATTGAATATGTTCAGTATTGGCTGAGATAATATGCCAATCTGAATGAATTTTACTTCAATGGGCAATCAGTGTTATAGTGCTCTCTGGTTCATAAAGTAGTGAACCAGAGCACTATATAACACCGGATTTCCTATTGACAAAAAATTAATTCGTATCTCAGCCAATACTTAACATTTTCAATTGATTTTTGGTATTTGGACATAACTGTTTATGCTCTTTCGGAAAATGAAGTTCAAATTTGATTTTTATGACGTCATAGCTTCTGTACTCTATAGAATTATGAAACCAGCTTTGCTTGTTATATATGTTCTCTTAATTAGTGAGACTTCATGATTTCATTGAAAAAATCCCAGGAATGAATACAACTGTATACAAACTTATGGAAATGGAGTTTGCAAATAGCACTTTGCCTTTTTTCGCTCATTGCTTGGCCATATGACACTCCCCTACATTTTCACACAGCAAACAGTGGACATTATCAGATCCTAGAAATACACATTTTATCAACCTTTTGTCATAATAGTTGCATAATTAATTGATGAAAAACTCCATCAAACACCCACATACTTTCCCTGGTTTATGTAGTATTTTTGAAAACACTGAATTAAATAACTACAATACAGTACGCTATTAAAGCTATGCATTGAAGCTATATTTTGACTCTTAGAACAATATTCTAGAACCTTTCCCTTATAAAGTACAATCTGGAATAATTCCACATGAACAAAATATATTTATACAATTAAGAGAGACTTAATTATGATTTTAAATAGATTATGATGCAAAATAGTGCATCGTTCAATATATATGGTTTACCCTGCAATGTTCATGTTCAAATACCCTCCTGAATAGGCCTCTACATACATTTCCATGATTTTATAATGAAGGTATGGTACAAAGTAAAACAAATATGATGTTGTAAGATCAATATAATGAGATAATATAAATACTGAGATTAATATATAGAGATAAAAACAAAGCAAAATAGTATCATCGGAAATGGAATGTGTCATTGTTATATTTTGAAAGCTTATATCAAAATTGTATAAAGACCAAGGTTGTAAGTGTAGGAACGAAATTGTATGCATCAAATGCAAGGGAAATCAGAAAAGGAACAGGATTAAAACATTTCAGATTAGATAATGTTGCAAAGAAAAATCTCGAAAACATATTTAATTAGATTTACACCTCCAAAGATAAATATACAAACATTATACAATAATATAAAATGCAAATTCATATCAATGTCACATCGGTAGGATGGATAATGGAGTAATAAAGCCACAATTGAAAGTGTGTGTCAAATAATTCAAACCATATAAAGTTTGAATATCTTCATGAATACTTCTGACTGGAAGTTAGACAACATTATAAACATATAGTTCTCAAAATGAGGCCAATTTACTAACATATTTAAACTCATTCCAAGTACCGAGTCATAAACAGCTTGTCTTAACTCCTAACGTGCCAAGCTCGCATTTTTTGCGAGTCACAATACACACAAATGCCATAGAGCATTAAAATCCCTGGCACGTTAAGAGTTAAGGGCCCATGTTAGTAAAACCACACTAGCTTAGTTCAATTTTAAGTCTAATATTAGATACTGGGGCTGAGCATGCAGCAAGAGATCCTTATAAATAAGTTGGTGAAGGTGATGGGACAAACTATCACTTCCGAGGCGATCTGGATGTAGCTATCTTTCCGAAGCGAAGCTGAGGAAAGATACATGTAGCGTATACATTCAGATCGCCAAGGAAGTGATAGTTTGCCATCGCCTGAAACCTAAAGGTGATTATTTGCTTTATATTCCACATCAATTATTTTGATCACAAATGACCTATAACTAACACAAAGGGCTAAAATGTTTGGAATATTGAGCAATTGATCGAGTCTTTTATTTTAATTTCGTCACTCCTGCACATGAACAAGATTTATGATTAAAAGTCAAAGACGCTTATACCATTGTCTAGCGTAGCCGCGCGTAAACGTTGCGCACCTGCGCGCTACCTTTTTGCGCACTAACGCGCGCACGCGTTCTTGCGCACGAACAATTGAGATAGTACACAGTGCAACGCACTTTCACCGAAGATAGTAGTGAGTGCAACGCACTTTCACCCAAGATATCGTAGAGCAAGATTCTTAGTATGTGGAATAT
Organism: Echinarachnius parma; assembly: GCA_037951105.1. Classification (NCBI taxonomy): domain Eukaryota; kingdom Metazoa; phylum Echinodermata; class Echinoidea; order Clypeasteroida; family Echinarachniidae; genus Echinarachnius; species Echinarachnius parma. The sequence continues at coordinate 50,562 of JBAMJV010005331.1, read as the reverse complement.
AATAGGTAATATACACAAATACTTACCCAGTAAAAAACCATAGTTAGTGACTAAGAAACTTTGTGTTACTTACTTGGCCCCATCATCTAAAATCATGTGCTTTTATGAATATGAACCCATGTCATCAGAAAAGACATGCGCATGGTCAGTTTCTTTATATGTTTGAATTAAATTTGAATACGTTAGCAAATTGGTCCATTCCTCTTCTTATATTTTTTTTCTCACAAATATCATAAAGCTATTACTAACATGTTAGATAAGCATGACATATGTACATGTATTTATATAATAGTATTTGCAACATAACCCAGTATTTGAAAAAGAAATCAAAGGAACCACAATCATGTACTTGCCCCAAAATATCAACAGAGTAAAACACTTCACTGTGTCATATGATTTTACTTTATAATACTCGCACAGGAAAAGGGCTTCGCCTCTGTATAGTTAAACCGAGATCAATTTAAATCCATTATAGTCTACTCTTACTTCTCCATTTTGTTGCTTTCTTCCTCCAGGATTTAGTGTTTTAGAGATAAGATTATTTAAATCCATTACAGTCTACTCTTACTTCTCCATTTTGTTGCTTTCTTCCTCCAGGATTTAGTGTTTTAGAGATAAGAGTATTTAAATCCATTCCAGTCTACTCTTACTTCTCCATTTTGTTGTTTTCTTCCTCTAGGATTGAGTGTTTTAGAGATAAGATTATTTAAATCCATTACAGTCTACTCTTACATGTACTTCTCCATTTTGTTGTTTTCTTCCTCTAGGATTGGGTGTTTTAGAGATAAGATTATTTAAATCCATTATAGTCTACTCTTACTTCTCCATTTTGTTGTTTTCTTCCTCTAGGATTGAGTGTTTTAGAGATAAGATTATTTAAATCCATTCCAGTCTACTCTTTGTGTTGTTTTCTTCCTCTAGGATTGAGTGTTTTAGAGATAAGATTATTTAAATCCATTACAGTCTACTCTTACTTCTCCATTTTGTTGTTTTCTTCCTCTAGGATTGAGTGTTTTAGAGATAAGATTATTTAAATCCATTACAGTCTACTCTTACTTCTCCATTTTGTTGTTTTCTTCCTCTAGGATTGAGTGTTTTAGAGATAAGATTATTTAAATCCATTATAGTCTACTCTTACTTCTCCATTTTGTTGTTTTCCTCCTCTAGGTTTTAGTTGGGGCACGCTACAAGAGTCCTATCTCGCACCCCTCGGCAACGTGTCTTTTTTATTTGGTCGGTTGTAGCAACCACTCCTTAAGATTAAGATTTTAATGTGTATTCTAGATCAATCTACAGGAGACACTAACGAACAAGTACTCTGAAGTACTAGGCTGGATCCAGAATCATTGAAACATTTATGTAATAACAGTAAATGGGCTTTGTTCATTGGGAGCTTCTGATAGATGCACTGTTTTTTTGTCTCCAAATGATTAATACCGTGAGCTAAATTGTATAGTTCATGTTCCGTTTAAAGGGGAAACATGTTATATAAACTTTGTTCACATCATAATTGCAAATATTAGTGTTAAACATGTTATTTGGAAATGTGTTTTGTTTTCATTCAATACATTCTCATATATTAATTATGATTATATTATATAATTATATAAATTATATAAATTATATAAAATTATATAAAATAGTTAATGTAACATTAACCTATTTCTAAGAATTACATTTCATTATATGAATCATGATGTTTTTGTTGTCACAAGGTATATTGCAGTCCTGAGTGATATAAATATATAATTTAATTTTTTTTTACACAATAAAAATATATCTCAATCATTTGTAATGTTTGAAATTAGGAGCTGACATAATAACATACATTAAGTGAATCAACATTATATAATTGTTCAGGCAACTATTTCACAGCCTTTGAATTGTGATTGTTGTTGTACATACAGAGGTGGGCAGACATATATATATATATATATATATAATCATTTTATCGGTGTACAGTCAGAAATTGAATACCATCATGTTTTTTACAATTATAAATTGATTTTCTTTGGTTTATAATGTACATCGATGAGAAAATATAAGAGCAATTCAAAGTAAAAACCTGTCATGGTGTTACTATGAAACTTCTTGAATACCGTTGTTTTTTACAACATAAATGGATTTCCTTTGGTTTATACATCAATGAGAAAATATAAGAGCAATTCAAAATAAACAGCTGTCATGATGCTACTATGAAACTTACATGTATGTGATTCGGTTCCAGCTTCATGAAGCAACTATTAATCCATTGCTTACGGGAACCGGGTGGGCTATGTACAAAGTCTATGGGAATTTCAGAATCTCGTAGTGAAGGGGTTAAACCTTGTATGTGTACAGTAAACAGGGTAGGAAATACAAAGGGGCTGAGGGCGATTTTCCCTCTTAATTTTCAAAATAGCCCCCTGAAATCAGTCGGTAGCCCCTAAAATAGGGTACTATGTTAAATATTTTGTGATATCCATCAGATTAAAAAAGTAGCCCCCTAAAATGAAAAATTCACTCTTTGCTTGAAAATAAAGCACATACAGTAATATAATAAATAGTAGACCTGCACCTATTTCACTATTCCAGACACGGTTACATTTTTGTATGCAGTGATGCAAATATGGCACAATTTTTAGCACAAATGATTGGATTAATACACGATCATAAATGGAATAACTGATAAGGTGGAATTCCATTACTGTATTGATAGACAACAAATAGCACAAAGGCAATATATTTTTTTTTAAGTATTCTTTTGCCACAAATAAATATGTTTCAGGGACAACAAATTTAAAATTTTCAATAAGCATGTAACTGGTAACTGTTTTTTTTTCTTCTTTTCAATTAGGATTCATGGTTAAGCCATTCTCAAATACTTTCCTCAAATGCAACGACGCTGCAGAATATAAACCAGACACATTCTTGTACGCGGTTGATTATATTTGGTTTGATAAATGATCCAAAAAAAATCAAATGTTTGATGGTGACAACATGGAGTACAAAAGACAAGAAGCGGTATAATAATTAAACAATTATTAATCCATTTCAAATTCTAAATCCAATAATAAAAGAGGCATGATAATTATTCACCAAATATTGATATGAATATTTTAATTTGGAAAGGAATATGGTAATGCTAGAAATTCATTTTGGCTGGCTTGTGGCCCAGTCGGGCAAGTAAAAACATGATTTTTTCAAATTCTGGAGGCCAAATGTCTGAATCAGGTGGCCCCGAACAAAGACAATATGTTACATATTGTTACATTTGGTGGCCCATTTGGGCCAGTGGAAGTTAGCATCAGTAAAATTTGGTGGCCCAAAGCTAATTTTTAGTGGTCCCGGGCCAGCGGGCCTGTGTTATCTTTTAGCATTGAATATGGGACAAGCACGGGAAATATAATAGACATGAAAGGAACACATACATGTATATTATGAAATCTGATCAATGTAAATGATGCATTGGTTTATAAATAGAAAGACACAATGAAATTGTAATAAAATATTACGGTCATCAAACAAGAACAGTTTCATATCTAGGAATAATCATAAACCGTCCTGTTCTCATGCGATCCAGAATCCACAGTAGCACAACACTAATCAAAGCTTTACAAAATATATATAATATACAAATATATGAATACCAGCAATATTTCTTCTCTTTTTTCTTTGGAATATCATTCATTTCTCTCACAACAAACTTGACGTTTCATGAGGAGAAAAAGAGGTAAAACAATTTCATCGTCAAACATTTGGGAATAGATAATTCATAGTAAGTTGAAATGACCATACAGGTGTAATAAAAAAACAGATTAGAATCTGCTGTTTAAAAAAACCCACATATATATGGTCACCACTACCTTGGCTTAAGTTTGCCACCTGAATCAGTACTGATAATTAAGTGGCAATTTGTTAAGTATTGGTGACCAAGTGGATAGATGGTACAAGTTAAAAAACGGTCTCCACTATTCACTTGTTGCAAGTTGCTGTAAGGCAAAAAAGCAGATGCTCAGTCATGATTGGACGATTGCTGGGAGTTCATTCACGCTGATCTCTTCTTGCATATTTTCAAATTCGACAGACAGAGCTCCATGGTGATTGGACAATTGCCTGCAGTTTCATATAACGTGATTGATATACTTACACGTACTATACAGTAGTTGCAGTCAAAACCTGTCTCTCAAAGTCTAGATTGAGGTCTAGACTAAATTAATAGCTCCTACTTGTCATTCAACACGAAGGTAGACTTGTTCTTGTGGAAAGCTCAATGGTGATTGGCCGATAGGTTGTGAGTTTGAAATCGCATGGTTGGTTTTACTTACTGTTGCAGCAGTCAAACTTTGTCTCTGAAAGAGTATGATCATCTCAACTATGTAAGTGCATACTGATTGTGGTGTTCTGCAGATAAAGAAGCTCGGTGATGATTGGACGATTGTTTGTGAGTGTGTGATCACATGGTTGGTTTTGTTTACTGTTGTTGTTGCAGTCAAAGATTTTCTCTAAACTAGCGTGATCGACTCGACTACATGACTGCATACTATTTTGTTACAGTAATCGGCAGAAGGGCAGAGAAGCTCAGTGATGCTGGGAGTTTATGATCGCATGATTCTTTTCACTTACTGTTGTTGTAGATAAAACTTGTTCCTTAAATAGTGTGATCATCTCAACTACGCAATACATACTAATTGCTGTAGAGTAGACAACGTGAGATCACGTATATGGTTGGTTTTACTTTTGTACTCACTGTTGTTTTGAGTCAAAGTTTTCTCTAAAATAGCTTGATCATCCGGACTATTTGAGTTAAAAGTATTCGGTAGATGGGCAGAGAAGCTCAGTGATGATTGGACGATTGCTTGGAGTTTGCGATTGCGTAGTTGGTGTATTTAGTGTGGTTGCCGTTGTGGTTTGTGACGTCGTTGTGGTTATTGATTCCGTTCTCTTCCTCGTTTTTCTCGGAATCCGAGAGATTCTCTTCCACGTCACTCCGGTCATCCTTGGTCACCTGAACCAACAAAGAAGAGACAGAAAACAGATCTCATTATAAAATACAGAAAAGGTCAATAAAAATAATTATAACAACTTAATAATAATCTTATAGGAGCGCTGTCATGTCTGTCATGATGTGACACTCCTGGCGCTGTCATTACCCATGGTCATCAGGTACAGTGCAAAGCCACACAATGATATTGCATACTTTCTCAACTCCCCGGGAAGCATACTAGCCACTGGCGCTATCATTACCAATGGTCATCAGTTACAGTTCAAACCCACACAATGATATTGCATACTTTCTCAACTCCCTGGGAAGCATACTAGCCACTGGCGCTATCATTACCAATGGTCATCAGTTACAGTTCAAACCCACACAATGATATTGCATACTTTCTCAACTCCCTGGGAAGCATACTAGCCACTGGCGCTATTATTACCCATGGTCATCAGTTACAGTTCAAACCCACACAATGATATTGCATACTTTCTCAACTCCCTGGGAAGCATACTAGCCACTGGCGCTATCATTACCCCTGGTCATCAGGTACAGTGCAAAGCCACATAATGATATTGCATACTTTCTCAACTCCCTGGGAAGCATACTAGCCATATGTTGCCAATGGCACAAGGCTAATTAATACCAGCCATGATACCCTTTTATACACCTGGGTAGCAATTGTGGATTAATTGTCTTGCTGAAGGACAAACGCAGTGGGCAAACACAGGGTTCTAACTCAGAATCTCACGATTGGAAAGCGCACGCTCTACCACTCTTGCCACACCACATCAACAACGTAGTGCTATTTATGAATGTTCCTTTTTATTTACAATTTCAGTAAGAAATTGATCAATTATTTTGTATTTTGTCACCTTCACCAACATATTATTCTCTTCTACATTGCTCCTGTCATCCCTGGCCAACTGACCCAACAAAAAACAGATCCAATTAACCTGTGTCCAACTAGATTTTGCAATCCCCATAGTGTTTAAGATTCAGGGCCCACAAAGTTTCTGAAGGCAATGGGCATTTTATGTCCTTCAGCAAGGCACTTAATCCACATTGCTGCTCTCTACCCAGGGTGTTCAATTAGCCTGTAACGTATATAGTAGGGCAGCTTGGGCTAGTATGCTCCCCTGGGAGTTGAGATGGTGCGCAAGATAATTGTGCGGGTTTGAACTGTACCTGATGATCAAGGGTAATAATGCGCTTCTGAATAGGGCACCTAGATACATGGCGCTCTATAAATGCTACATATTATATTATTATTATCATTATTAAGAGCACGAAAAGAACTTATTTTGAAAGGTTATTTCTTTTCAATTTTAGTGAGAAATACAATTATTAATCTGTCTTTGGCACTTCCACCACAAAAGTTAAGACTCGGTAGAAGCCTGTTGAAGAAATAGATACACATCAATCAGTCAGTCATCTACCAACCAGTAATTAATTCACATAATCAATCTGTATCAATCAACCATTACCTATCCATCTAAAATTGCCTTGTCGACAAAAAATATTCCATATAAGGGTAAACCAGTACACATTGAGCACTTGAAGAAACAGTACATGTAGGTAACACTTGATGAAATAGATATACATGTATGCTAGTTAAAACAATAACAATTAATGAATCGGCCAGTCTATCAACCAGCCAGTATTTAATTAAACTAATCAATCTTTATTAATCGATCATCACCTGTCCAACGACTATCGCCTTATACACCATATTCAGGATAAGCGTGAACCAGTAGACATTGTACGCATTTGAAGAATCAGTAGGAGACCATTGGTGAAAAATAAACATGCTAGTTACAACAACAATAAATCAATCGGTCAGTCAATCAACCAGCCAGTATTTAATTCAACTAATCAATCTGTATTAATCAAGCATCACCTCTCCAACGACTATCGCCTTGTACACCATATTCAGGATAAGCGTGAACCAGTAGACATTGAGCACTTGGAGAATCAGTAGAAGCCCGTTGAAGAGATAGTACGCAGGGAACGGTCCCATGATTGGAATACTCTGCACCAAGGAACTGTATATCACCCTGCATACAAAATCAAACAATGATATACAAAAATAACATAAAAATAAAAATGATATTGCATCGAGCCCCTTTATACAGAGCATTGTGACCTGAGCAACGGATTAAATATCCACAAATGTACCTTTGATTTGTATTACACCAAGTTCTGTCAAACCTGCTATAGTGACTACCTATCTACAAAAACTCAATTTGATTTCCTTAGAAAATTAATGTGTACACAAAGAGCACCCGTTTGTAGAAGAATCAATGTGTTTTTCTTTGAAAGCACTTTACAAATGTTGTACAAAATTATTTCTAAAAGACGGATCTATTTAGTTTCAGCAAACAATATACAATTTCTTTGTATTCATTCATTTTTTTCTTTCAATAAAGGCAAATCGAATCAAACCACTGCAAGATAAATAATAATAATATGGACATTTATATAGCGCAGCTACTATATACGCAGGACAAGGGGGGTTTTAGCACAAACAGTGGACTATCATTAAATACACTCACCAGAAAGGCAGGAAGATAATTCGCGATATGAAGAATACTGCAGAAAATACCCCAAACAGAACATTCGCTGCGCCATTTTTCGATGCATAGTTTAACATTTTGCCAGCCTGCAATGAAAAAAAAAGAAAAGAAATTCCAGCATTTATTCAAATATATAAAAGCATGCCTAGTGAAAGTAATATATTTATTGTTACATAAGAATTAAATGATTGAGTTGCTGATATTCCTTTAATAGTTTGATACACACTACGACATGTCTATGATCCTACAGTTGATTGTAACATCAGAGAGTCAAGTCAAGCACAATCCTGACAAAGGTAGTAGATTACAGCTAAACAATTTGGAGGCAAGAATTGTTTTCAGATCAAATGTTTGAAATGATTCTTACATGTCATTTTATTTCGCAAGAGAGTCCAAATCGTTCTCTACAATCACATATTCATACTGTTAGTTGGGACCAAGAGTGTCTATGAGCAAAACATATCATTACCGTACTTTTTAGAAATTATTTACTATATACATCAAGATATCAAACACAAGACCTTTGAAGGCTGGAACCAATATAAATTTGTTGTGCCACTCCAAATTTATTATTGTTTTTACTTTCTTACCTCAAGGAAGATATCTGCAACATCGTGCGTGACAAGGACGATGCACCCTATCCTGGTGAAGTTACATGCCCAGGAGAAACCCAGGAGATAGATGGTGGTGATGTGGTGGATCAACTGAGGCACAAAATCCTACAGAGGAAGGGGAAACAAGACAATATTTATAACAGTAATGATTGAATGACAACCTGACCAACTATTCATTGACTGACTGACTGATTTATTAATTGATTGATACATCTTATCCTGGTGAAGTTACATGCCCAGGAGAAACCCAAGGAAGATGATGGTGGTGATGTGGTGGATCAACTAAGGCACAAAATCCTACAGAGGAAGGGGAAAACTAGACAATATTTATAACAGTAATGATTGAATGACAACCTGACCAACTATTCATTGACTGACTGACTGATTTATTAATTGATTGATACATCTTATCCTGGTGAAGTTAGAAACCCAAAGAAGATGGTAGTGATGTGGTGGATCAACTGATGCACAAATTCTTACAGAGGAAGGGGAAACATGACAATATTAACAGTAACGATTGAATGACAACCTGACTGTTCATTGACTGACTGACTGACTGATTTATTGATTGATTGATTGATACATCTTATCCTGGTGAAGTTACATGCCCAGGAGAAACCCAAGGAAGATGATGGTGATGTGGTGGATCAACTTATGCACGAAATCCTACAGAGCAGGGGAAAACAAGACAATTTATTAACAGTAATGATTGAATGACTGACTGATAAACTACTAAGTGAATGAGTGATAGGTTGGTCAGTCAGTCAGTCAGTTGGTTGGTCAATCAACTGACTGATTGGTTGATTGATTGAACCATTGTATCCTGGTGTAGTAACACGCCCAAGAAAAACCCAAGAGGAAGATGTTGGTGATGTGGTGGATCAACTAAGGCATAAAATCCTACAGAGGAAGGGGAAACATGACAATATTAACAGTAACGATTGAATGAAAACCTGACCAACTATTCATTGACTGACTGACTGATTTATTGATTGATTGATACATCTTATCCTGGTGAAGTTACATGCCCAGGAGAAACCCAAGGAAAATGGTGGTGATGTGGTGGATCAACGTAAGCACAAAATCCTACAGAGCAGGGGAAAACAAGACAATTTATTAACAGTAATGATTGAATGACTGACTGATAAACTGCCATGAATAAATGACTGATAGGGTAAATTGTTTCAAATGTTTCAATTGTTCAATTGTTTGATGGATGGACTGTTGGTTGGTCAGGAAGTTGGTTAGTTGGTTGACATATTCAGTGGTTGGTCAGTCAGTCGGTCAATCAACAGACTGGCGGACAGACAGACAGGCAGGCAGGCAGACAGACAGACAGACAGACTTTCTCAATAATGTGTAATCTTGATTATAGGATTTGTGTACCAAATTATTGCGTCATTCTCGGGACACCTTCAATTCCAGTTATGAACATATCAACAAAACCACCATTTCCTGTAATATGATGAATATTCCACCATCTTTTTGTAATCCGCGTAGATGTCGTGTCTGTCTTGTATTTGTTTAACTGCATTTATCATGATAAATCAAGCGCTAAATATGAACTTAATTCCACTCCCCATGGAGCATTCCAGTCAGCTGCATACTGACGCGCCTGCCATGCATATTGCGAATTCAAACCATACTGGGTGCCCATGATGTTTTTTAAAACGTCAAGATCATGTTCATTATCTTGAGTAGGTGTCTTACTGAATTACACAATATGCGGGACACATGTGCAGAGCATATCTAGATTCGAACACCCTCTTGATCACAAGACACGCACCCTTCATATCTACATGCATGTATCTGGAGACCATTATTGGTCTATACAAATTTGCTGACTTAGTACTAAAACAAAACAAACTCAATTGCTAAACCAATATGTTCAACACCGAAAAACCTAGATAGCTAACAGCAAGCCGAATGTGTATTTGTTGTGCACTACCCTGTACTCGTGTAACCATGGTAACATCCGATTATGGACTGAAATATACCAAATCACCAATTATTTATTTGAAAAACTTAAAATTAGCAGGTAAAGGGTGTCATTTCACATGAGAATTGATTTCCTTCATGTTCACGCGAAAATTAGTGAGCATAATGCGGCTTGTAGTAGCCAGATATATGATTTATTGTATTTATATTGTTGTTGTTACTATGGTTACAAATGTACATGGTGGTACAAAAAGTTACTCTACGATAAACATAATAGCCTATTCAAAGTTTTCTTCGAACCCTGAAAACGAATTTGCATGTAGTCTAGCTTACTGTGGTGTTCCGAATAATATACCGAAATAATGTATCATCAAGTGTAATCATGTTAAAAACATAATCATCCAGATATCGGTCCAACTGGTAAAGGACGCGCGCCTCCCATTCGAACATTAGGTTTCAGCCAAGTTAGAAAATAACCGCTTCTCAGACCTGAGGAGAGGTTGAGAGATTCGTGCCTCTAGTAGAATTTTATCACCGTTTACACCGTTCTTATCGGTAGTGACCTCGGCGCTAATTTCTAGCAGATGGTGTCTCAATCAAGACGTCGTGCTGCTAGTCTTGATACGCAGACACTACAGACGAGTTTGGGTTCGGATGTGTACAGAGTATCAAGTTTGTTCGCTTTACCCTATTGTCAAATGGTAGGAAGGAGTAGAGAGGAGAGAGGATCAACCGCATTTAGTATAGGAGAGGGGGGTGGGGGGGGTTATGGTAGAAAAAACAGAATTATAAGTTGTATGAATTATGTAGTTATGTAGTTTAAAGTTAAAGATTTTGAGATTAAATAACTTTGAGATTAAATAACTTTGCCATCATTCATTATGTGGATGAAGTGTACATGATTCTTTTTATTTGTGTGATTTTCGCAATGTATTTAAACAATGCAGCCAATTATTATTCTGCAAATATACTGCAAACTAGCGGCACCCGCGGGGTTTTTAATCAGGGAAAATCCATCACGATTTTAAGAACACAACGACCTATACAACTTTTAAAACTGCCCGGTACCCAAATGGTTAAAATACGAAAGAGACACGGGTGTTCTAGTTCGACCCCACCTATATAATTATTATAAACCCCTCAAAAAAAGTTCGGAAACTCAAGTTTGATCGATCATACAGTGTATCTCTAGTATTTTTTAATAAGAATACTCGAAATCGGTGACACAATAAAGCCTCATTATATACCTTTCAAACGGTGCATTATGTATAGTGATTATGCAATTAGGGCGATTGTAGTAGCCCAGAGAATAGGGGGAGGCAGGAAGTGAAATCTCGCAAAATGGCCCTAATGCATTTAATTTACGAGTGCATGACTGTGCTGACCAGTTTTCTAAAGGTAAACATTCTATTGAATACTGCCACCCTTTTCATTCATCAAAATTGTTGAATTTGATACCATTTTAATGGAAATTATCTCTTCATTACGATGGCATATTAATCGTAAGAATTATGCAAATGGGGTGTGTGCAGCGAACCGGAATATGGAGATGGGTCGAGTGTGAAATCAGACAAAAAGATATGGAGCTGACAAAAAATCAGAGCGTTGCATTTTTTTTTAGCTTTTGGGAGGAAATTTTTATCATTTCAAATAAAATATTCATGATTTAAATTGATATCAACGGAAAGCCCAACAACTCTTCTGTATGAAAATGTGAAATTTATAATGATTTTAGCAAAGGGCGGCTGCAGGGAGATAAATGTGGGGGAGCCTAAAAAGTGACCCATTTTGAAGCGCTCTGATTTCAAGGCACAACTGAGTCACTATTCATGCGCTTTCAATTGAATTCTTCTCATTCATGGCCAACTCATTCAGGTCGCATTACATCCTCTACACAATTGTATAGGATACCGACACCAAATCAGAGCGTTTTGAAATGGGTGACTTTTGAGGCTCCCCCCACATTCATCTCCCTGCAGCCGCCCTTTACAAAAATCATTATAAATTTCACATTTTCATACAGAAGAGTTGTTGGGCATTCCGTTGATATCAAATTCGATCATGAATATATTATTTGAAATGCTAACAAATCCTCCCGAAAGCTGGAAAAAAATGCAACGCTCTGATTTTTTGTCAACTCCATATTTTTTGTCTGATTTCACACTCGACCCGTCTTCATATTCCGGTTCGCTGCGCATAAACCATTTGCATAATCTTTACGATTAATATGCCACCGTAATGAAGAGCTAATTTCCATTCGAATGGTACCGATTTCAATGATTTTAATAAATGAAAAGGTTGGCAATATTCAATAGAAAGAGAACTTTTGAAAAACTGGTCAGCACAGTCATGCACTTGTAAATTAAATGCATTGAGCCATTTTGCGACATTTCACTTCCTGGCTTCCCCTATTCTCTGGGCTACTGCAATCGCCCCAATTGCATAATCACTACACATAATGCACCGTTTGAAAGGATAATGAGGCTTTACTGTGACACCAATTTCGAATATGCTTATCAAAAAATACGAGAGATATGATCGATCAAACTTGAGTTTCCGAACTTTTTTTGAGGGGTTTAATATACCCGCTCTTTGCAGATGTCATTGCGATTCATCCTTTCAGCGAGACCTCCTTATTCCATGTATAAACCCAACCCATCGGATATCGCCGGCCTAGTCTGCATGTTTAAATGTTAATAATAATAATGCAGATAATTATGATGAACTTGTATGTACATGGCGAACAAACACATGTACTCGATGTGGTTTCGTCAGCCTGGGTTTTCTTTATTTTGCGAAGTTATTAGGCGGACTCTGCCTCACCTCCCCAGCACCCACCCCCCCCCCCCCCCCCCCTCCTTTCCAAATTTGCTGGATTGTGCCTAAAAAACTACGGTTTGATTTCCGATCTCAGTATTATACTACGTTCATCATTTTCTTGTGAAACCCGGAGATATATATTTCCGTTAGAGGGAATGATTGATGACACATATCCTATGGAATTTCTAGGATTCATAAAAACCTTCATTATTTTTCATTGTAATCTTTCGTTAATGTGGATAAAAATCAGGGGCGTCGATCCTGGGGGGGCAGGGGGGCGGTCGCCCCCCCCCCCCCCCCAATGAAAATATTGGGGGCGAACATATCATTTCGCCCCCCCCCCCCCCCCAATAATTCCGAAAATAAGGAAGAAAAAAATCGAGTGATATAATGCCAAAGAGGGGAAAGACACATTTATCAATAATTAATCTTCAAAATAGCCGTTTTTTAGTTGAAAAGGACTGTAAATCTCTTTTTTGCCGCGCGCTTCGCGCGCATACAGTTTCTCATATTGCAAGTTTCATTTGGGTTGCGGGAACTCACCTTTCGAAATGTGTTGGGCAGTGTAATTTCTCAAACGCACACCTCAAACGAAGTTTATTAAACCCTCATCTATAGATGTCACTAGAAAATAAAATAATCTGAAATATATCTTTCAGTCAATTCGGTCCATATGCGCTGAACGTAAATCAAATTAGAAAATCAGGTTCCCCCACATTTGAAAGTGGAGGAGATTGTCCCCCTCCCTTTGTCATTATGTATGTTTGGTTCCATATTTATATACTTCATATTACGTGAAATTTCTGTCTCAGGTGTGCACCAAATCCCACAATTTCACGCCCCAAAATACAAAAGCTCCCTACTGTGGGAGGGGGACACCACCTCCCAAATCCTCCCCCCGCTCGGTCGCTTCGCTTCCTCGCAATGTCTCTCCTCCACTTTTGAGAAGTTGTTGACTCCCTTGCTTAGTTCCATGGGAGCCCAATGCCCTAGACTATATCGATGGCTCTATAGTATACAGGATCACGTGAATCCATCTCATGCAATCTTTTCCTCGCTATGCCCTTTAAAAATACGTTACGAGTAGGTTCACTATTTTATACAATTTCAACACCCATGATGGGAGTTGCACATGTCTGAAATCTAAAAGCTTCCGGGGGCTCCGCCCCCTGGACCCCCATTATTGTCCCCAAATGTGGGTGCACCCCTAAGTCAGGTCTTCGAGCCATCAAGACACTTTCAATGAGCGCATAATAAAACTTCCGGGCATGCCAATGTGGCGCTTTTAGCTCTCTTAGTGGTCACTCTGGAAAAATTTTCACATTTCGCCCCCCCAATCACAAAAACGGATCGACGCCCCTGATAAGAATGATTGATTCTATCAACTTCGACCTTGAAGGTCGAATTCTAGAAATACAAGGAATTAGCTCTCTGTCTCCTCGCGTAAAATGAAACTCTTATAATGATCAATCCTGTGTGGATTGCGAGATGGTGCATGCGTGTTGCCTTAAAAATACACTCATAAAGACGGTCATCTCAATCCGAACGATTTTCGGCAAACCCCGTTCATTGTCACGGTTCATCAGCTATCAAATATCATGACGCAACTATTATGATTTTAAGGGCTAATGACAGAATATAATTTACATTTTTGCAAGGTATTAGTAAGGAAGGGGAAGATGATCGCTGTCTTCTCCTAATTCTGCATCGCTTTGTCCTAATAGTTTTATTTCCGAATTCAGGACGATTTTCATTTTCTTTTGAAATCCGGGAAAATATATTCCCTTGGACGGAATGAACTTAGCTATCTCTATAATGCAATAACATGACATGGCTTTGTTTTTATTTTGCATCAGCGATCGACAGCGGATACCTCCTGACCCCCCCCCCCCCCCCCCCCCATCCTGGCCCATAATATACCAGAGAGGCGAGCCTCCTCTGAGTATATCATGCTACACACCAGGGCCTACTATCAGAGATAGATACAGGTGCATAATTCTGTGCCGAATTAGCCGGGAGTCTTGCTAGGGCTGTATAGCTCTGTACATACATAGGGAGGGAGATCATTGCTCTGGAATGTCTTATCAGTTGGTTGCCAATGCTACTGAGATATGAGCGCAGCAGAGAGGGGTCAGTGGTACATTTCATTGTGTGTGTGTGTGTGTGTGTGTGGGGGGGGGGGGGGGGGGGGAGGGGAGGGTAATAGTACTAGTCCTTCGTTTTTCGGGTCCAAAAGTAAACGATCAGTTTGATGTAAAAATGAATGGACTGAGAGAAAAAAACCGTAATACTGTATCGTTAGTAAAACAAGTACATTTATATTTTCAAATTGTTACTTATATTCATGCAACCAAGCTAGCAGGCTTATGTGAAAATGGGCCGAGGTCATTTTGTTTCCATTTCACTTCAAATACCATTATCGAAATTCAAAGACGTGTATAAAATCGTGATTATATACACTCAGTTGCGATCCGAAATGTTATTTTGCTTCAGTTCAAATGTGTATCTCGACTCCTAATTCCGAGGAACAATCTCTGAAAGTTAGAGTATAATTGGACAAGAAACAAGAAACCTACAGCTCGTTGAAGATGTCCATTTATTCTTATGGGGAACTCAAATTGGCAATGCACTCTGATTTAGTGGTTTAGTGGACACAACAGGCAGGATAGCTGCTACAGACCACTTAAAGTCTTAAATAGACATGGTTATGAATGTTTATAGGTCATGTGTTAATACTTATTATAACACGGCTCTGGTAAATTCAGTAACGTGATTGGTTAAATCCTGTCACGTGACTATTCATTAAATTTCAACAAACATGCACGACCGTGCAAAACAGGGTGCAACCCCATGCATTACTCGTTTTCGTTGCGCAACTTTTTGCACGGCTATGACGTCACAATGCTTGTTTACATAGTTCTATCGGAGACAAACTTGCGAAAGTGATTAAAAAAAAGATGGAAAAAGCTTCGTTTTGTAAATTATCGGTATTGTAGTAAATCAATCTTAGCAGTTTCGTAAATTATATGGTATGTGGTTTGATATTGGTAAGTTTTGGAATGGAAATGCATAAAATGCTTTGATAATTCTCATTTTATGGGAATTTTCTTCGGCAATTTCTGGTGGACTGCGTTTGATCTGCTGAGCTTCACATTCAGTGAAGCGAGTGCAGGTAGTCGGATGGTGAATTCAGTGTAAATTCATATTCACACTCTAGAGGGTAGATAGACTGGGTTTGTGGCATGGCAAGTCTGTTTTTAAAAATCCAGCAAAATAAACGATTCCGTGGTTGAGCTCGTGTTATAAAACAAATAATACACGGTCTCAATTATCGTGCATCATGTAAATGCATCGCGCTCTCGGCTCTGTTAGCTGTGCGTTGCGCACTCGGCTACGCCTCGTGCGCAACGCACAGCTAACAGAGCCTCGCGTGCGATGCATTTACACAATGCACTCTAGACAGTGTATTATTTGTATAGCCAATAATAATGACTTCGCTACTATACACTGGGAGGATTTATTGAGTCAATATAATATCAGTCACACCACACAATGAATAAGAATGATAAGGTCTAGAAACCTAGACTAGTGGCCATGCAGTTTACTGCGTGTAACCGGAGGAGATTATCTCTATAATACCACTAGGTCTCAGGGGTGCAGTTAATAGGGCATGGAATGTTGACGAAAGCTATTAAAATGGTTGAGATGATTTCCACCGTGGTGGAGATCACGGCTAACTTAGTGAAACGTCATGTATTGCACGAAATAGTGCACTTTGCATGATGGATTTATTATGCATGTAGTACAATTACTGATACACTATTTTCGTGTATTGTAAACCAATGGCGGCATATTCATGACATAAAAGAAGAAACCTGAAGGTTTTGTTAAAAACGGGAATAAACAATATATCATTATTTCGGAGCATTCCTTGAATAAAGTCCGTAAACAAGAATTACATTTGTTGGGGCGCCCTGTGTAGTGTTCGAAAGCGTACAAAATTGCTGTATTTGTCGATATCAAATGCTGACTTCCAGTTATTATAACTTTTTGTTCAGATACGGTACATACTTGAAACTTTAACAGAGTATTACTGATATAACTACGGTAGGCAGTTTTCTGAAAAGTATTAATTCAACTCCCAATACATTTATTGATTTATGCTGAATTATGTAAATCAATAATTTCATATTGTTGGGAAAAAATGCCTACAATTTGAGTTTGGGGCTAAAAATGACCGTGTTACATATCCTGAAACCCATGGTGTTTGGTATCAGATTATAGGAAATGTTATTGTCTTTAATATGACTGCAAAATCATGCTGATTGCATGTATTATTTGGGAAATTTCACCAATTATCTATAGCAAGTCGAAACGGCTACTTTTTTGGACGCCATCTTGGATTTGGAGGTGTTCGCAACAAATTTGTTGAGGTAGACCTCTGAATTAATTTGTCTCATTAAAAATACTTGCAAATAAAATTGGTTTAGACTTGTTGTGGAGATCTGGCAACCTAAGTCCTTAAGGAAGCCACTTTTTCGACTTTGGCCCTCCGCCTAATAACTAACTTTTTTAGTAAACTAACTAACTAACTGATTTATTAATTAACTTTCTTACTAAATCAACCAATCAATAAATATCTTGCAAACTTACTTAATATAGAGTGAAAAAAGTGAACAGAGGTTCAGGGGGAGCCATCAAAAAGAGCCATCAAAAATCTCTTTATAAATTTGCATTAAGTTCAATGCAAAACATGCCATTTTCATGCAGGCGAGCTCAAATTATTCCCCGAAGAATGAATGTTGATATTTTGTTCCTGTTATTAATAGCACTGGATTACAAACTAACTTACTTACTAGCTAACTATCTAACTAACTAACTCAATAAAGCAAACAAATACAAACCTTTCTCTTGACATCTGTGAACAGTGAGAGAATGAGTGAGAAGTAGAAGGATATCTCCAGCATGTAGTAGTTGTAGACGGGCGCTGTGATTGCCTGCACAAAAGAAAAAAACATAATTGATCTTTAAGGACAATGAAGGCTGGGCAAACTATAGTGTTCACTATGAGACTGAATAGGAGGAATCATTTCTTTAAGTTTCGAGTACAATCACCATCACCTTCACTATCATAATCATTATCTCATTATCATTATTATCATTATCATTATCACCATGACCATCATTACCATCAACATCACCATCACCATCATCATTATCACCATCATCATCATCATCATCATCATCATCACCATCCTCATCATCATCATCACCATCACCATCATCATCATCATCATCATCATCACCATCATCATCATCATCATCATCATCATCACCATCATCATCACCATCATCATCATCACCATCACCATCATCATCATCATCACCATCATTACAATTTACCCTCCTCATTCTCCTCTGCTTTATTATCATTATCCTCATCCTCCTCCTCATCATCATCATCACCTTCGTCATCATCATCACAATCAACTGGTCTCCATCACCCATCATCATTTTCATAATTCTTACATGGAATGGAAATTGGAAGTAGCAGAGCTTCATGTCCCAGAACCAGGGTTGGTGGGGTACTGTATACATGCCGTAGGTAAACGCCACAATGTAGAATGCACATCTCCAGCTATGGAAAGAAAGAGAATTACAGACAAAGATGGTAATACATTTTATTGAAAAAAAAAAAAAATTTAACAGAATATCAAGCTATCTGTTATAAAAATTAAAAAATTAAAAAAAACATACTGACTGCATGAAAGGAAGTATACAATATATTTCACACTGGAGTATTTTATATTAATTATGCAATTTATGTAGTTATCATAAATATCCAGCTGGGGACAGATAACAATTGATATTCATTTATTTCACTCAAAGTGTACACATTTGAAATCACTACCATTAAAAAGCAAAGATGCACACACTTTTTAGTTACAAGTGCAATGGTATTAAGTATTGAATTAAATTTCCATTATCTCTTCATAAATATGAACTAATAATGCAAAGTGTTTGATTGAATGATCAACATTTGGAATGCAGTTCAATTACATGTTAAGTATTATGCCTCTATCGGGATTTTATTGTACACATGATCCCATCGGGTGCTCCCCTGCTCCCAGAGTCCTATGATACACGGCTTGAACAAAAATATGACGATGTCAACATAAATACCTGTAAATTCTTGACAAGATATTCTTGAGCAGATTTAATCAGTGAGAATGAAATTGTGAAAAGGATTGTTGCTGCCTCTTTTCTATTTTTTTTTTTTTAATAAATAAAGATGAAATGTCTTAGAAGTGATTTCTCTGAACAGGCAGTCTGATTGTGCCAAAGTCTAAAGCAGCGTTCCACACACTACTTATTTAATTATATCAAACCACATACATGTATGTTGAGCCACGTAGAATTGAAACATACATTTACAAATTACCATGTAGGACATATGTTGTGTTATATATACAAGTATTTGATTGGTTTTATTTCTAAAGGCAAGTTATTCATCAAGACAAATGGATGAAACTACATCACCAATCATGTTTGTCAAAATGTTGTGAGTATGATAGGCCGCTCTAAGTTGCATTTGCAACTGTACCACCTATCTACACTGCTTAGTTAATCAATTTCACCCAAAGAATGTTGATCCCCTCAAAATTAACATACATGGAGGACATGCACCAACTCAAATTATAGAATGGGCTTCCATTAAAGCAAGATACAGTTCAACCTGTCATAGTGACCCCCTATCTTGCAGCTATCTTGCCTAGAGTGTCGACCAAAATGTATGCACAGTAGAGCAAAACAATGTAATGGAACCTGTTTAAAATAGAGGTCAACTGTCTAAAATGGTAATTTTTTTTGCTTCCCTTGGGTGGTCACTATACACAGGTTTTACTTTAAAGGAGGGGTGCAATCCCGGCTTTGATTCAGGTTTATAGCTTTAAATATGTGCCTTTATTGGTATACCACACTCTTTTTTCAAAGAAATCCTTAAGTTGGGAAAAAAAGGTAAATTTCATGCAACTTTTTTGCTTTATTACGCATCGGCGTTCCATGCTCCTAAAAAAAGTCATTTATAGCAGAGCGGAAATGTGCGCACGTGTCACCCGATTCATGACATCACATGCAGACCGCAACGCGGAGGAATGTGCATTGTTTACATGCAGAGCCTATGACTTGCTTGTAAAACAAACTCGTTTTTGCTTGTAAATTGAGGTTTTACTGAAAACGCTTAAGAATTGCTAAGAAATGAATTGTAGCAGGATGCAGCTACACATCTGAGTGTATATCGTCCCATGATATAAACCTGAACAAATGTTTGCAAATATTGAAACAAATGGAAATAATATCTCTGTGTCAACGTGAGTATTGTACTCAGCGTGTACGTCTATGACCGAGCTAAACTGCGATTGCCTGCAGGTGACGTCACAAAGATGACGTCATTTTTTGTTCGCCCGGGACTCAGTTTTTTTACGGGGGTTCCGAAAGAGAATTTACAAGTTGATTTTTTTATTTTACCGGGTTTTCCCACGAGGAAAATATGTTTGTATTAGTAATCTTCATGAAAATCTACCTTAGATACAGTAAAACCCAATTTTGAGGCAGTTTTCTTGTCACCATACCTTTAAACAAAAGGTCTGAAATATATCACCCACCATGTTTCTCTGAATTTCACAAGCATGCTCGGCCGTTCCTGGTTGCGTCGGCACCTGAACCATCTCTCCACGCTGCGTACTGACCAGTCCAGCTGCTTGGCTAACCCCTCGAGCCGCTTCTGGTCTGGGCATTTGGACATTGACCGGAAGACCTTTTCGAGGATTGTGTTTGGGATGGCTTCATAGTGACTGCGACATTTAACGCCCAGGAGGTGTGCAAAGGGTGTGGCTATGATTCTGCATTGAAAAAGAAAAAGTAATGGCCGTCTTGTTCAAAAGCAGTCGTTAAAGTGATCCATCTTTGCACCACGTAATACACATAAATGCCACAGAGCTATAAAATCCATGGCACACAAAGTGTGTTTTTCTACCATTCAAGGCTTCAAGCATCATTGAAGTATAGTTCTGTAAGTTGTTAATGAAAACTGACAATTTTTATGATCTTAGTTACTAAAATTCTGTTTGACCAAAATTGTTTTATCACTTTAGTCAGATAAATAATAGAGGTGAAATCTGTGCAATCCCAATATGCCATTCAAACTTACTTCAATTTAACGGAGAAGTTTTACTGGGGTAACTATTAGACCGTGGCCCTGTTACAATCGATTGTAAGTCAGATCTGAATGTGTTTTAAATTTTCAAATCTGATTGGTTGAAACAAACAAATTTTCTGACTTACAATTTATTATATATAGAAGTTACTATTAATTATATCTCTTTCTGCAACGGGGCACAGTAGTCATTACTGGCTGACTAGGCATATTGACCTTTGACTGATTTAATCACTAGATATCTCCCAATTTATCCAGATAAGTTCTTTGATTCCTTTCAAATAGTGTCTTATGATTGGCACTGTCCTGATATAATGATAATTAAAGGGTACCACCACCCAAAAATAATATTCTTATTAAAGAAAGGTAACATCTTTAGTATTCCATTCCATCAACAAGTTCACAAAAATATGTTTCCAGAAAAAAATAATAATAATTGGAAACGCATCACCATTCTAAAGCATGCGTTCATGCGGTCTGAATTACGCAGACTGCTATGTGTGCGGTGAATTGCAACATGTGCAGAGCGAACGAATCGCCCGGGAATCTATTGTTTACAAACGTGCGCGTGAATAGCATTGGCACGCTCGCAAATGGTTGGCCCGTATGGAACCAGGAAATAGCAGTGGTTCCGTAAGTGGTGGAAATTAATTGCTCTGTTTATGAATTACACAACCCTTTGCAAAATGTTGGGTATCTATTTGATATCACAAAACGGTACCAAAACATATAATAATGTGTTGTTCTTTGCCTGGTGGTCCCCTTTAATCACTCTTTGCAATGTTTAGCCAGATGCAATCTTTCATAATACATGTAGGCACTCCTCTGGATGCGTCCAGATGGATATTAACCCATTGCTTACAGGAACCGGGTGGGCTGTGTACAAAGTCTACAGGGATTTCACAATCTTGAAGGGAACGGGTTAAGATTTGGTTAATAAGAAAGGCAGACCAGTAAAGAACAAGTACAAATTACAAACCCCCATCCCACACTACATTTTGTTTTCTTTTCTTGAAACACAGTTAAAGGGATTTAGTAACTTTGTTGAGATGTGCAAAAACTGATGAATGGTTGATGCAATGTGTACTGTTGTTATCTCATATGTCCTCAGGGTATTGTGTGAAAATTTCAGGTCAAATGGACAATGTATGGCCAAGTAATGAGCGAAAATGCAAAGTGATATTGGGTGATATTCACCAACTCACTGCATTCACTTTGTACAGGGATGAAAATCTCGCCCGGAGATTTTCTTATCTAAATACTTCAATCATACATATCTTTGTAATGAAAGGGAAATTTGAAAAACCGAAAGCTGTCCCATGATTTTATTGTTAATACGAATACAACAAGGTATAAAGGAACCGCTAGAATTACAATTTTATTTTGAGGATTTGGACAATGTTACTAAGTCCCTTTAACACTGCAGCAACCGATTATACTGCAGATAAAACAACTGACTGGAATGGAGGCTAAGCTTTTTGGATTGACAACAAATATTAGTGCATTCAACAGGCAAACACAATGCCTCCAAACAGGCAAACATTTCCACTCTTTTTCCAGTTCCTGACAACAAAAATGTGAATGACTGGAAATAATTCCATTCAATGAGGATCATTGCGCGCCACTGCATAGCTACATGTATTTGAAGTAAAAAAAATAATAATATATCCTGAGATAACAGGGTGCTACATGTACAGTAAAATAACACAAGATCGAGATTTCAACAGCTCATTGAGCTAGGGAAATGGGCAAACATGACACCCAAATACAAACTTTATATAAATGATCTTGTACAATACCTACACCCCACGGCCCACCGTGCACACACACATTCACATTCTTTCAGGCATTTATTCCAGTTTATTCCAGTTTACTACGAGTATGTCAGTTAGCCATATATTTGCGATAAAAGGACTAACTGAGGTAATTCATTTTTTCGACAATGAACAGATATATCTAGTCTATATGGTCATTGAAGGCAAATATGATACCCAAATACATACCGGTACACTCCAATGCAGGAATTAATTTTCAATATTAGAGGGCTATAATTCCAATCTGATGGATATCCAGAAACTTGTTAGGGGCTATCTACTGATTTCAGGGGCTACCGTAAAACTCCGTGTATAAGGCGCACTTTTTTCCGTGGGAAAAAATGTCAAAGTCGGGGGTGCGCCTTATACACAGGTATAGCAAAAAAATATATATATATATATATATTTTTTGGGACACCCTGTAGTCATGTTCAATGCATATTACACTGGTGTAGAGCATGACAAGAGCTTGCTGTCTGTTGTAGCAGTCAGCAACATATACCTTTTTCACACAAAACAAATATTGGTTACAAATTTAAAAATTGCAAGTTTATTGAGCAAATACTGCAGCTAATGAATATTCATACATTCGTGAGCAGCAGGTACTCATTATATATGCAATTATCTAACCAGTGGTTATACATTTTGCTCATAATTGAAAATAGTTGTTAGTTAATTAAGAAAATTGCATATATTGAAATTGTTAGGGTGTCCTAACAATTTTTTTTAGAAAGTTGGGGGTGCGCATTATACACGGGTGCGCCTTATACACGGAATTTTACGGTATTTTGAAAATTAGGGGGCAAAATCACCCTCAGCCCTCATATATTTCCTACCCTGATACAATCCCTACATCCCACATAATATTATCCATTTGTTTGTTTCATGCATTTACGAAAGTTTACATCACGGTAGCCATATAACAATATGACAAACAGAATGACTGAGGTAATGAAACTTTTGCACGGACGATGAACAAATATAGATATGTACCAGTGCGGTCAAAAGACAAACACAATGCCAAACATTTCTATGACTATTACATAACCAGGACAAACAGAAATGTGAACGAGGAGGCAAATAATAACCCGTCAATGGAGACAATGCATGACACTGCATAGCAAACATTACCAAGGACAACAAAGATAGCCACAGTTTGCAGAGTCGAGTTGAGTAGCTGCACTATCTGTACTATGGAGTATGGTCAACATACAGTACGTAGTAAAACCATCGTTTAGCCAACACACTAAAGATAGCTCAGAACGCCCACCGCTAATTGCCTCCCCTTTGAATCACACAAAAGACGAGGTTGTTGCTAGGCAATGCAATGCAGTGATGAAGCTTCTACTTTTGAATATCACCCCGAGTCCCGACTCCCGAGAGAGATGGGGACGTATGACAGTCTAGATACAGAAGGCTGGTTTACTTTTGGTTTATTTTTTTAGCAAACTAGAAAAAGCTTTCTCTGGTTCTAGCCAGTCTAGATGCAATACTTTTTCTTCTTCCTGATTTCTCAATACTTTGTTTAAATATTAAAGAATAATATTTAAATTATACATATTAATATGGATGCTATGTACATGTACATGTAGCTTCCATTTGAGTGGGTCATTTTAATGTTAATTTGTTTTTTCTTTAAACTGATTATCATTCTCATCTATGTTGTTTAGATGATTGTTGTTGGGATGAAGATGAATGTTTGCAAGCACTAAATCAATTTTGTCATAACTCATAAAATGCCTGAATCTTGTATGCCTACTGGGAGGTATTCACAGATGGTACAACCATGTTTTTGTTTTTGTTATTGCCTTGATAAAAAATTATCACAACTAAAATCAACCCTTTGAAACAAATTGCCAGCCCTGTTTAATAAGCTATCATCATAATCATTTTAATTGCATGAGTCAGCAATTAACCCGCAGCAAATTTTCATAGTATGTGCAATTTTGTAACCAGTACATTTCTAGGTTCTGTAACCAATGATAAACTAATCAACGCACTTCATGCACAATGCTAACAAGGGCAAAGTGACCAATGGAGAGCTAAAGTGGAACCTTTTTATAATGAGGATCTTAGGACCATGGAGTTACAGGTATATTTGGGGTAATGTCCTTGTTATAATTATACTATGAAGGTTTTGTTACATCAGAGCAGTGAGCACTTTATATAAAAGTTTATGAATCAGAGCACTTTTTTACAACGTTCCCTGTATCACAATCAGTTCATTTATTAGGCAGGGCTCCGCACAGACTCAATTGATTATAGCTCGGTTCGGCCAGTACAATAATTCTCTAGAGCTCAGGGTTCTTGTGCACTTCGAGAACGTGTTACACAGGGATAGTTTAGTTTTTGTATAGAGGGCGCTTCAAGAAATCATTTTTTTGTGAGGTAAAAATTGAGTGTCAAATTTGAAAGAGCATACAATTTTAATGACGGATTAAACTTTATTGGATAAAAATAGGTTCAGAAACAGCTTAAATGTCAATTATATCCAATTGGAATAAATGTGGGGTCTCTCATTTATTTGACAATTTAAGGGAAAAATATATGCTTACACTTTTTTAAAAATAGTTGTTGATGATCTGAGAGCTCTATTCAATCATTGTTTAAACAAAACATCATATATGCATTGTAATTGTTATAAAATGGTTGAAACCAATGCATTTTTAGAGAGTGCCCTCTTGTGTTTTAATGGCTCCTTTTGATTAACAGGCTTTAAACTTAGTTGTTTGTAATTTTGTATACCTTTTCAACATTGTGGAGATGTTCTATTAGTTTGTAATGTTATGGTGCAGGTTTTGGTTACTAAAATTCAGTTTGACCAAAACTGTACTATCCCTTTAATATGAAGTCAAGGGGCCAGAAATAAATAATGCCAGTATAAATTATTTTCAAATACAACGATCTTTCTGATTGACTTTGGTCGATCCCGTAAATGTGAATGTGTATTTGAAAATGTGTTTACCTGTCTTTCTGAAATACGGGGCTAAAATATCAATTGTGGCACCTTGAGTGCCAATTTACAAAATTATTTTAAATTTTCTTTTAAAAATTGGAAAGTAGCACCTAAATAATAATAAATTAAAATGATGAAAAACCTACAGTATAACGTAGCCTCGTAGGAAATATAATGTTTTACTTTTTGCTTGGCTATACTGTGTTTTAAAAGAGGTTTAATATTACCTAAATAAAAAGGATCGACGGTGATAGAAATTTGGCAACATGTTTACATGTTATGCAATGGTGCACATCGACAATAGCGCATACACTGTACACAATAACATGATGTAGGAAATCTGCACACATCATGTCATCAGTTCTGGCCGTATTATTTTCGGAAAAGTGGATTTTTCCCCATTTTTAAAATTAAATTCGTCCATAGGACAGCAGGATCTGACTAATGATAGGGTGCCCAGAGCAAAAATTTAACTGCTTCCTCATAATAAATGAATTACTTACCTAGATAGAAATCACCAGCATCGTTCCAATGATGTAAAAATTATTTCCTGAAACCGTCAAAAAAGTGGTGAAAATCAATCACAAAGTGAGGCCAAAAGTAGACCAAATCTTGCCTAAATCGGGGTTTGAATATCGCGCTTAAATGACGTCGACTGTGAGAAAGGTTTGTACTACGCATGCGCGGCATTGAAGGGCATAGCGTCGTTCGCAGACTCTTAGTTTATTTACAAATCAAATTACATTGAAAATTAGAAAAAAACATTTTTCGGACCACATGATGATTAAAAACTATCGATTTGACTACTCACTGAGTTTGGAGTCCAAAATGTATCCTTCCATAAATGGTTTTTAATCAAATATGTTCCAAAACAACTTAAATCAACTTAAACAACGTATCCAGCTCTAGTTGCGTGACATGCTTGATAACGTGAATGTGTGATATACATTATATCCGCAATGTACATTACACTACGTAAATGCACATGCATGCGCAAGCTGTACCGAATACGTTCAGAACTCCGACAAAGACGATGAACGCATGCGCAGTCTACGATTACGATATTAGCTGCGCGATTTGACAATAAAACAAGCCAAAATTTGCTAGCCGCGGCGAGGGGGCTTTGGGGCTTGGAGTTTTGAAAACGGCCATAATATACGGGCTAAAAGCTCCCGAAATTAAAACCAATTCATGTAAAATTGAAGCAAGTCATTTTGTTAAAACACATTTCTTGCACTCATGCTTGGAAAATGGATTGAAGTGTAATAACCATGTAATGTTTATCCTTATTATTAACTGTTTCATTTTATGTTTCATTTCAGATTAACTTGGACATTCAGGCGGCGGCCATTGCGGAAACAAAATGATCGATCACCAAGGAGTCATTAATGAAGAAAAAAAGACCCCTAGACCATTGTTTGTGATGGTCGAGACAACTACTGAACCCACCCCCCCCCCCCCCAAAAAAAAAAACAACAACAACAAACAAACAAACCAAAACAAATACAACAATGCCCCCCCCAAAAAAAAAAAAATATATATATATATATATATATATATATATAATAAAAATAAAAATAAATAAATACAAATAAAAATAATAATAATAATACAAAAATAAATACAAATAAATAAATAAATAAAAATACATGAATACAAAATCAAATTAATACAATCTAAGCATAATAACTTGGTTTATCGACCTTGCTACGCTTAATAAGCGAACATAATTATAAGGGGACATTTTTTGAAAAAACAAGGAAATACATAAGGTGTGCCCCCCCCCCCCCCTCCCCCCAATCAGTCCGACCACGCTACCCCACTGAAGGCAACCATCGTTTCTGTTTTAAATAAGACACCCTCAATACGCATTTTCACTCGTTTCGGCCTTGAAATGTAATGTGCGATTGAATGCAGGCAGGTATTTTGGATTATAAACTCATGCATGTGATTTGAATATTTCCAAGTAGCCTACATCGAAAAGGTAAATATAAAATTTGGGACTTGGGCTAGCTCCAATTATGTATTGATGTGTTCCCGAATTACAAGACCATTATCCACACACACATAAACACACACACGCACACACACACACACACGCACGCACACATACACAAACAAAGTGACACACCGACCAACAAAATCATCAACAAAAACATGCACATGACTAAATAACATTAGCAGCTCACACACATATTTATTTAAGACATGGCGCTAAAATTCGGTCTCGAGACCAGTTAAAATTTGAAAAGGGGGGGGGGGGTTCAAATCCCCCAAAACACGGTCGGGGGGGGGGGGGTACTTGATTAAGCTTGATTTATCGAACGGTCCAATTGGAAGTTTAAGGCTCACTTCCTACATCAGCTAGCGGCAAAACACAGAACATGATGAATGTTATACATTATTGAGTCTCCTGTAATATCATATACATCTTAATCATTCATTATTATAACCATTCGTCCTGAGTATTGATCGGGGGGGGGGGGGGGGGGGGGTTGTCACTATTCAAACTTTATCATTGCCAAATTGTAAATTATAGTCATCATCCTGACCCGAGTTATCCTGAGTTTTTCATACAAACTCGATATCAGGACACCTCCCCCCCCCCCCCCCCTAAAGTAGGCCCTACTAAAATTGTCATAATCACTCTGGTAATCATCATCATACAATCAAACACCAATCTCCGACATAAATAACACAATTATTTATCAATCATCTCTACGCCATTACAAAATAAATGAATGAGTCACTTTTTGTCACATATTTGTTTGTGCAACATTTTAGTTGATACTGTTGTCCTCCGTAACCATGGTAATTCTTCAAGTATTTAGAGACCACCATTTCTGTTGACCACATGCATGCAGATAGAAGTGCTGCAGAAATGATAAATACATCTTCATTAGGGCCTATAGCAAAGAATAACATAATACAATTTTAAAATAAGATGATTCATTACACAATAGTAATTATAGAATCATATGATGAGTTATGGTAATTATTGAGATACACGTGGAATACAATTACGGACAATAGACAAACAAGACACGTAATAAATTAAACATAGGCCTAACGTATACAAAAAAAAAAAAGTTTGAGATGGGTGAACAATTTCTTGAGTATTCAAAGATGATTGCCTTTTATATAATTATCTTCCATTTTTTGACTAATTTTGTACTTAGCCCTTAATGTTTTAAATTCCCCCCGCCCCCCCCCCCGCCTCCCCCCGCCCCCCCCCCCATTTCCCTCGGCCATTGATCCCCCATTGATACGCCAAGTAATGGTTAGGCTCGTAATGTCTTAGACACTCAGTATATTCTTGTTCCCTTTCTTCAAAACAAAACTACAAATGCTCTTCAAAGTAAAACAAAAACTTAACCAAATGAATAATACTTCAATTCAAAGTTCAAACTTCAAACACATTTTTTGTTGATAAACTCAACAAACTTAAACAAACACAGCAAAACAACAACACACAACAACTTTCAGTCACGTCTTACTCGTTACAGCGGCTGTATCTAGTATATAGCATGCATGAACGGCTTGGACGGTACTGTACCTCTCCCCGGCCCCCACACAAAGCTAGCTGTGTACACGTCCCAATATGAAATGCACGTGTTCACGTACGAATAATAAGCACAACGAGAGCAAATTTTCATATTTAGTATTGACTTTCTAGGCTTTACCCAAGGTAATATTATTTAAATCACCCCTTTCCAACCCTTGGAAGTGCTACTGTAAGTCACAGTTAGTGAAATTGGTAACCAGTAATCCGTGTGTAATAAAGCCTGAAGAAAGACTATATCCTATGACGTCATCGGTCGTGACGTCACGGCGCTTCTTATAGTGTGCAAATTGCAGTGGTTTTTCCTTCTGCGCATCGAGATTGAAAATATTTTAAACTCAGAAATAAATTGTAAATATGTATTTTTCCATGGCGCATATACAGGTACCTGCGACAAGGGTATAACTGAAAAAAAAGTATGAATTTTTATATTTTTATATATAAAAAAATATCGAAGTTTTCAATCAAAAGTCGCAAAAAGGTGGATAAATGTGTAGTCTATAGCTAACTTTTGAGGTAAGTAATTTTTTTTTGTATACCTCCTAGCCAAAGAGCATAGCAGTTTTGTGCCAATTTCAGTCTGGCGCCCTCTGTACCATTTTTTCAGAAGAGCTCGTTACTATTTTCCCCAGAACGCGATGTCCGGTCGGCTGTTAATTTATCACTTTTTGGACTAAAGCGAAACACGATTCCAAAGCGGCATTCGGATCACCAGAATGATCAAAATCTCGTGAGTACAATCAACTGATATTTGTAAGATATTTGCAATGTTTTAACCCCCTTTTCCCCTTTTCTAGGCTCGATTCCTGAAAAAAAAATCCATCGCAGCGAGGGACCAACACTGAATGTATGCAATAATTCACGGGACAATTTAGTGTCTACGGTAATTCACACAGCATCGGCGGCGAATGGACACCCTACTAATGAACATATCAAAGACCTGTAGTCGTTGAAATTCAGGTGAGTAGCCAAAATATTTCCAACGAAATTGGGGGTTTATTTTTCCACAAAATAGCCCTTCCATTTTGTTACACTGTGCTACACGGCGGAAGCAATGACATGTAAACAAAAAAATCAAAATATGTATGAAAATGTAATTATGTATCTTAATTCTTATTCTTAATCTTCCTTCCGACAGTTCCGTCTACTTTTTTACTTGGTCTTGACTCTTGACTCTTGACTCTTGACTTGACTTCTTCACTTGGGCTTGGCTAAATCGGTCCCCTGATTGGATTATTAGCATGGAATTTTCACACATCACTCAGCGGACATAACAGATCACAAAAATACACATTGTATCAACCATTCATCACTTTTTGCACATGACAACAAAGCTGACTAGGCATATTGATCTTTGACTGATTTAATCACTAGATATCTCCCAATTTATCCAGATAAGTTCTTTGATTCCTTTAAAATAGTGTGTTTTATGAGTGGCACTGTCCTGATATAATGATAATTAAAGGGTACCACCACCCAAAAATAATATTCTTATTAAAGAAAGGTAACATCTTTAGTATTCCATTCCATCAACAAGTTCACAAAAATATGTTTCCAGAAAAAATAATAATAATTGGAAACGCATCATCATTCTAAAGCATGCGTTCATGCGGTCTGAATTACGCAGACTGCTATGTGTGCGGTGAATTGCAACGTGTGCAGAGCGAACGAATCACCCGGGAATCTATTGTTTACAAACGTGCGCGTGAATAGCATTGGCACGCTCGCAAATGGTTGGCCCGTATGGAACCAGGAAATAGCAGTGGTTCCGTAAGTGGTGGAAATTAATTGCTCTGTTTATGAATTACACAACCCTTTGCAAAATGTTGGGTATCTATTTGATATCACAAAACGGTACCAAAACATATAATAATGTGTTGTTCTTTGCCTGGTGGTCCCCTTTAATCACTCTTTGCAATGTTTAGCCAGATGCAATCTTTCATAATACATGTAGGCACTCCTCTGGATGCGTCCAGATGGATATTAACCCATTGCTTACAGGAACCGGGTGGGCTGTGTACAAAGTCTACAGGGATTTCACAATCTTGAAGGGAATGGGTTAAGATTTGGTTAATAAGAAAGGCAGACCAGTAAAGAACAAGTACAAATTACAAACCCCCATCCCACACTACATTTTGTTTTCTTTTCTTGAAACACAGTTAACACTGCAGCAACCGATTATACTGCAGATAAAACAACTGACTGGAATGGAGGCTAAGCTTTTTGGATTGACAACAAATATTAGTGCATTCAACAGGCAAACACAATGCCTCCAAACAGGCAAACATTTCCACTCTTTTTCCAGTTCTAGAGGCACGGATTTTCCGCGATCGCGGAAAATCGCGGAAAATCGCGGAATTGACCATTTGAAACGGAAAACGGAAAAAAAAAAAAATAATAATAATAATAATAATTTTTTTTTTTTTTTTCTTTTTTTTTTTTTTTTTTTTTCTTTTTCGGAGCCCGTTCCGAAAAAAACGAAACCGGGACCCGATGGTGACGGTCGGGAACCAGTGTGACGGACTGAACCAACTCAGCCTTAATCATTAATGAATAAATGTTAAAGATATTTACTCTCTGCCTCTGGCCTGTGGTAAGTCCTTCCTGATATCAGGCATGACACATTCCCCCAAAATTTTGATGATTTGTGGGTGAAAATCATGATTTTACCCTACTCATTGAATTTTGTATGCAGTTCTATGTAAACGGAATTTGCAGTTTTTCACATGTACAAAGTCTATGGCAAAACGGAATTTCCGTTTTTCAGGCAGGTAAAAACGGAATTCCAGATTTTCTGAAACGGAAAAGGCCTTTTTTTGAAACGGAAAATCAGTGGCCCTACAGTTCCTGACAACAAAAATGTGAATGACTGGAAATAATTCCATTCAATGAGAATCATTGCGCGCCACTGCATAGCTACATGTATTTGAAGTAAAAAAAAAAATAATATATCCTGAGATAAAACAGGGTGCTACATGTACAGTAAAACAACACAAGATCGAGATTTCAACAGCTCATTGAGCTAGGGAAATGGGCAAACATGACACCCAAATACAAACTTTATATAAATGATCTTGTACAATACCTACACCCCACGGCCCACCGTGCACACACACATTCACATTCTTTCAGGCATTTATTCCAGTTTATTCCAGTTTACTACGAGTATGTCAGTTAGCCATATATTTGCGATAAAAGGACTAACTGAGGTAATTCATTTTTTCGACAATGAACAGATATATCTAGTCTATATGGTCATTGAAGGCAAATATGATACCCAAATACATACCGGTACAATCCAATGCAGGAATTAATTTTCAATATTAGAGGGCTATAATTCCAATCTGATGGATATCCAGAAACTTGTTAGGGGCTATCTACTGATTTCAGGGGCTATTTTGAAAATTAGGGGGCAAAATCACCCTCAGCCCTCATATATTTCCTACCCTGATACAATCCCTACATCCCACATATATATCCATTTGTTTGTTTCATGCATTTACGAAAATTTACATCACGGTAGCCATATAACAATATGACAAACAGAATGACTGAGGTAATGAAACTTTTGCACGGACGATGAACAAATATAGATATGTACCAGTGCGGTCAAAAGACAAACACAATGCCAAACATTTCTATGACTATTACATAACCAGGACAAACAGAAATGTGAACGAGGAGGCAAATAATAACCCGTCAATGGAGACAATGCATGACACTGCATAGCAAACATTACCAAGGACAACAAAGATAGCCACAGTTTGCAGAGTCGAGTTGAGTAGCTGCACTATCTGTACTATGGAGTATGGTCAACATACAGTACGTAGTAAAACCATCGGTTAGCTAACACACTAAAGATAGCTCAGAACGCCCACTGCTAATTGCCTCCCCTTTGAATCACACAAAAGACGAGGTTGTTGCTAGGCAATGCAATGCAGTGATGAAGCTTCTACTTTTGAATATCACCCCGAGTCCCGACTCCCGAGAGAGATGGGGACGTATGACAGTCTATACAGAAGGCTGGTTTACTTTTGGTTTATTTTTTTAGCAAACTAGAAAAAGCTTTCTCCGGTTCTAGCCAGTCTAGATGCAATACTTTTTCTTCTTCCCGATTTCTCAATACTTTGTTTAAATATTAAAGAATAATATTTAAATTATACATATTATATGGATGCTATGTACATGTACATGTAGCTTCCATTTGAGTGGGTCATTTTAATGTTAATTTGTTTTTTCTTTAAACTGATTATCATTCTCATCTATGTTGTTTAGATGATTGTTGTTGGGATGAAGATGAATGTTTGCAAGCACTAAATCAATTTTGTCATAACTCATAAAATGCCTGAATCTTGTATGCCTACTAGGAGGTATTCACAGATGGTACAACCATGTTTTTGTTTTTGTTATTGCCTTGATAAAAAATGATCACAACTAAAATCAACCCTTTGAAACAAATTGCCAGCCCTGTTTAATAAGCTATCATCATACTCATTTTAATTGCATGAGTCAGCAATTAACCCGCAGCAAATTTTCATAGTATGTGCAATTTTGTAACCAGTACATTTCTAGGTTCTGTAACCAATGATAAACTAATCAACTAATCAACGCACTTCATGCACAATGCTAACAAGGGCAAAGTGACCAATGGAGAGCTAAAGTGGAACCTTTTTATAATGAGGATCTTAGGACCATGGAGTTACAGGTATATTTGGGGTAATCATGTCCTTGTTATAATTATACTATGAAGGTTTTGTTACATCAGAGCAGTGAGCACTTTATATAAAAGTTTATGAATCAGAGCACTTTTTTACAACGTTCCCTGTATCACAATCAGTTCATTTATTAGGCAGGGCTCCGCACAGACTCAATTGATTATAGCTCGGTTCGGCCAGTACAATAATTTTCTAGAGCTCAGGGTTCTTGTGCACTTCGAGAACGTGTTACACAGGGATAGTTTAGTTTTTGTATAGAGGGCGCTTCAAGAAATCTTTTTTTTTGTGAGGTAAAAACTGAGTGTCAAATTTGAAAGAGCATAACATTTTAATGACGGATTAAACTTTATTGGATAAAAATCGGTTCAGAAACAGCTGAAATGTCAATTATATCCAATTGGAATAAATGTGGGGTCTCTCATTTATTTGACAATTTAAGGGAAAAATATATGCTTACACTTTTTAAAAAATAGTTGTTGATGATCTGAGAGCTCTATTCAATCATTGTTTAAACAAAACATCATATATGCATTGTAATTGTTATAAAATGGTTGAAACCAATGCATTTTTAGAGAGTGCCCTCTTGTGTTTTAATGGCTCCTTTTGATTAACAGGCTTTAAACTTAGTTGTTTGTAATTTTGTATACCTTTTCAACATTGTGGAGATGTTCTGTTAGTTTGTAATGTTATGGTGCAGGTTTTGGTTACTAAAATTCAGTTTGACCAAAACTGTACTATCCCTTTAATATGAAGTCAAGGGGCCAGAAATAAATAATGCCAGTATAAATTATTTTCAAATACAACGATCTTTCTGATTGACTTTGGTCGATCCCGTAAATGTGAATGTGTATTTGAAAATGTGTTTACCTGTCTTTCTGAAATACGGGGCTAAAATATCAATTGTGGCACCTTGAGTGCCAATTTACAAAATTATTTTAAATTTTCTTTTAAAAATTGGAAAGTAGCACCTAAATAATAATAAATTAAAAAGATGAAAAACCTACAGTATAACGTAGCCTCGTAGGAAATATAATGTTTTACTTTTTGCTTGGCTATACTGTTTTTTAAAAGAGGTTTAATATTACCTAAATAAAAAGGATCGACGGTGATAGAAATTTGGCAACATGTTTACATGTTATGCAATGGTGCACATCGACAATAGCGCATACACTGTACACAATAACATGATGTAGGAAATCTGCACACATCATGTCATCAGTTCTGGCCGTATTATTTTCGGAAAAGTGGATTTTTCCCCATTTTTAAAATTAAATTCGTCCATAGGACAGCAGGATCTGACTAATGAACATATCAACGACCTGTAGTCGTTGAAATTCAGGTGAGTAGCCAAAATATTTCCAACGAAATTGGGGGTTTATTTTTCCACAAAATAGCCCTTCCATTTTGTTACACTGTGCTACACGGCGGAAGCAATGACATGTAAACAAAAAAATCAAAATATGTATGAAAATGTAATTATGTATCTTAATTCTTATTCTTAATCTTCCTTCCGACAGTTCCGTCTACTTTTTTACTTGGTCTTGACTCTTGACTCTTGACTTGACTTCTTCACTTGGGCTTGGCTAAATCGGTCCCCTGATTGGATTATTAGCATGGAATTTTCACACATCACTCAGCGGACATAACAGATCACAAAAATACACATTGTATCAACCATTCATCACTTTTTGCACATGACAACAAAGTTAAATCCCCAACCTCGGTCATACGTCAAATTGTATGCAATTGCATATATCACACTGGCTGATTAAGTTTATAATATTGTTTGAGTATCGGTAGCGCCACATTAAGAGCGCATTTTGTATTTATAATCACACAGAAAGTTATCTACGTAAAAAATCGAGCATTTCGTAGTCAACGTTACCGCTCAAAAACGAAGCGAATGAGGAGCAGGGCGAAGGCCAGGGGAATAACGGCATAGAAATCATCAATTTGGGGATAAGAACCGTCGTTCGTATTTTCCAAATCTGCCCAAGTGATATTCGAAGGCAACCAGAATCGTTCACTCCAAAACCACGAAATTCCACCTGCCATTTTCTGTCACGTTCTTGTCGACCACTAAATATAAATTGCACCGTTGACCGTGCTGCTCATCGATCCGAATAATTATCAACAAAGTTTTAATTTCGCAACAAAAATACTGCATTACAGCAGTAGATAGAGGGCGCGCGCGAGCCTGCAATTTGAGATTTTTTGAATTCGGGCAAAAATTCGCCAACCGGCAACAGCTCTGAATTTTGAGGTGTATTCTTTTTACTTTTTATATTTGTATCATTTTTTATTCACAATTACAAACATGATTTTTTTTTTTTATGACTAAGTTCTGACATGTCCAGGATGTTTTCTGGAGCACAGAAAACACAAGACCAAATGAGTGATCTCATATTTTGTTTAGGCTACACATATTTAAAAATGCATTTTACGAAACTAACTTATACCATTATTGAAGGGCACATTCTAAAATTAACATGATATTAGTAGGACATCATAATAACAATAATATCAAGCATTTATAAAGCGCCATCTATCTAGGTAACCTATTCCGAGACGCATAATTATTATTATTACCTATGCCTGGTCATCAGATCTTTTCTGCCTGCTCCTACTCCACCACCGGAAATTCAACCATACCAGGTGTACTTAAAACTGAAAAGCTTGGATGTTTCTATAAGGCTTCACACATCGATGACATCCCTCCAAAACTAGTCCGTGAGTTTGCGGCTGAAATATCTACCCCTCTGGCATTGATTTTCAATGCTTGTGTAAGATTTGGTGTAGTTTCCCAATCATTGGAAGACTGCAACCATTATTCCAATACCTAAAGTAAATCCGTGCAAATCATTAGAATCAACTAAGACCAATATCTGTTACTCCACTCTTTGCCCGTGTATTTGAAGATTTTATAGTTGATTGGTTAAGATTTGATATTATTAAGCATATTGATGATCGTCAATTTACTGTTCATTACTTGATAAGCTTGTTGGATACTGTAATTCGTGAAACTGATAAAACTGGAATCATTGCCTCGATTTGTACCATTGATTATGCCAAGGCTTTTGATCCCATTGATCATTCTATTTTGATTAATAAATTGTTAAATCTAGGTGTTAACCCAGCTATTGTTCCTCTGCCAGGTGTGTAGCTTCCTTGAGAACAGGTCACAAACGGTCCGTATGGGTGGGTCCATTTCTCAGTCTCAACAAATTACTGTGTCCCGCAAGGCACTAAATTGGTCCTGTCTTGTTTTTAGTTATGATTAACGATGCTGCCATTGACACCCCTGATAGGTGGAAGTATGTTGATGATTTGACGCTTGCTGAGTATAGGAGTCACTCACAACCATCCCATTTGCAAGACCTTGTTACTCAGCTGACTGGATGGTCTCTTGCAAATCATATGACACCTAAACCTAGCAACCCAGATAACAATGCGACGTTGGCGGAACGTAGTCTATAGTCGGCACCGTCGCGGTTGGAAAAACAACGTTTAGCCAACGTTGGCCTACGGTAAATTCACAACCATATTTTTGCAGTCGGCGAGCTGACGTTAAAACAACGTTAAGCCGACGTTGGCTGTTGACTGTTGGCAAACTGGTCGGCAAATGTACGTTGAAACAACGTTGGGTGATAGTTAGACGAACAATCATATTTATATGGTCGAAAAGCAAACGTTGGGCCAACGTTTCGCCTACTACGTTGGATATTGGTTGGCTAGTTGACGTCGTACTAACGTTTGACAAACAACCGCATTACGACGGTAGGCAAGCCAACGTAGGGCCAACGTTCACTTATATAGTCGTATGAACGTTGGGGTTTAGTCGGCTCAATGTTGGCTTGACGTCAGAAATAGCAAAATAAAAGGTTGGGCAAACGTTGGCGCAACATTGGCAATTGACGTTGGCTTATGGGGGTTGGGCCGACGAGGGCCCAGCGGCAAGAATGACGTGGGCAAAACGTCACGTTTTGACGTTGACCCAACATGACCGCCTACATTGGGCCAACGATGGGCCAACGTAGCATTGTTATCTGGGAAGTGTAAGATCATGCATATATCTTTCATGAGGCCCTGAATTCCCTGAAGTTAGTATTGGCGATACTGCTCTCGAAGCTGTTACACACTTACGCTTGTTGGGTGTTACTTTTGAAGGCTCAAAACCACTAAATATGTACAACTCGGATTTTGGAATTTTGAAAAAATAAACTTTTCTAAAAATCTTTGTGACACGAACATAATGAAAGAGGAGGCTTTGAATTATACTTTAGATAAATATGAGCACGTAATGTTGTGAACTTCTAATTTTCTCAAACTTACAGTTTAACATGTCAATTTCATCTGCGTAACCTACGTTACTGCACTTTTTTTGAATTGGCAGTATTTTATTTTTACAGGAAGGCACGTTGAAACTAATATTACTCATTGCGGATATAGTATCGGAAAAAAAATATCGCTAGTGATATTCGTTTGTCTCGCAATGTATGGTCAACATGGAATCTGAAAGATCACGACGTTTCGTATCTTTCAGATTCCATGTTGACCATACATTGCGAGACAAACGAATATCACTAGCGATATTTTTTCCGAAATTACTTTTCTTTCCAATCACATGATAATTGTTAGCCACTGGGTATTAGGGTGTTGGTGAGGGTGGATCAGGTGTTCCACTATATATCCCGCGTCGTTCCTTGTATTTACATAATTATTGACCATGACAGCCCTACTCATGCATTGACAGTTTCCAGTTGGATGCGTGTATCACATATTTAAAACAACACATTATCATGAAATGATATATAAGGAACCAAGTGTCTGTTTAAACTTTAGTAACGTATGTTTCGCATATGAGTCACGTATGTTACACAAATAAAACACACACCTGGATACGATCGGAGTAGAAGAGGTCTTCCAATGTCAACATTACCAACTGCTCTAGACATTCCTTTATATGTCTCAAAGCAATATTTGCCTCAAAAGGACGTATTTCATATTACTTTGTGATAATCATTAACTTTGAAGAATCATATATCAATAACTTCCGATCAGGTCGTGTGAATCCACCTAGTACTCCCCTTATTTGTCTTGCATATAAATATCTTGACTGCTTAGGCAATAGACAAATGTCTTTCCATTATGTACGTTTATAAATATTACAATATAAATTCTATTCCGATAACATTATATAGGTAACGTAGGTTTCACGTAAGTTGCATTGATATACACTTAAACCCTCAACATTTGTTATTGTACAAACTATTAAGATATCCGGCACGTATTTTGTTTGTAAAAGATATTACTTGCATTTTAAAACATTATACTCCTTTCTACTCCTAGACCTTGCTAAAGGGTGTGAATGTTTTTTTTTGATTATCAGATGTCACAGCATTATGATACATAATATTTTTTATTTGACGTAAATTTGAAAACAAAAACATATTAAGAAAATAATACAAATCATACAGTTGATGCATACATCAAATGTGTAATACATGCACAAATGAAAAATGCAATATAATAATGTTATCACAGTTTCCATAGTACAAAATAACCGCGGAACAATCATGATGTGAACAATGATAATGACCAGAATTATGATAATAAACATACTATTTCAAATAAGCGTCACGGGCGTCAGAATTATGAACACACAAAAGAGCTTGCGGAAAAGTGCATAACAGCTATTTAAAAAAATTGTTTTAAACTGTTACTTTAACATCACTCTTACATAAAACAATTGTACTACCAAATTCATATTTGCATCAAAGAAAACAATTCTAATTCTAATCTGCAGCTTATGACCTCAATAATGTGGAGGCAGTTTGAACCTACGCTGAGTTGTTCCCGAGTTGACTCAGTAATATAATATTCCGTTGGAATCCCATTTTCTTTGCCCTCTTTTAATCACATTATATTTCTGGTCAGTTTCTCTATATGTTTGAATTAAATTACAGGGCAATGTAATTCAAGAATAGAGTTTATCCTACTGTATACATCGTAATATACCTGTTTATTATATGTAACATTACTCCGACTCAGATATCTGCTTTGGAAGAAATATGTCAAAACTCTATCGGGTATACCACTATTCACGCGAACACTGGAGGCCGCCATTATTAGGTTTGTGCGGACTACGGTCAATGATATGATAATGCATTTAAATACCACTAATTCAAACCATTGTCTGAATACTTGTAGATGCTTTGAAATCAGTGAAAAGTTTTTTGTTCAGCCCTAAGCACATACGTCAGAGTTTGCAAAGCATGTCGGGTAATTACAAGAACATGGCCGCTCCCATCATCTTTTGCCGCCGTAAGAATTAGTAAATTGTGAGTATGTTCACGTAAGGATTTCATGGGATCCAAGAGGCCAAAATTGCCAAGTTATGTATCAAATCAAATGTCTGTTCACCCTCTAAACGATAATGATAACCGAAAGCCATAGTTTCATTGCCCTTTAAGGTAAAGAGAGACCAGAGAAATACTATTAGTGTGAAATCTGAAAGTAAAAACAGCTAAATTAAGTTTTAGCATAATAATATTATGTTCATCATGTAAACCATATATACATCTGAATATAGGGACGTAGCCTCGCATGCGTAAGGTTAGCAATGATTTAACTCTAAGGTAAGAGGTACGAATATTGCAAATTAAACACATCTCACATCATTCCTACTTCCTCCACATTTGAATTTCAGAATGATTTTCTTTTCTGAAGCATATGTTCTTATTCATGCATATTATTACAAATTCTAAGTGCAAAACTATAACATATCTCACATCGTTTTTACTTCCTCCACATATGAATTTCAGATTGATTTTTAGTCCCTGGAACATACGTTTCTATCAAGGCATATTACATATTCTTAGTGCAAACCGTTGTCTCCAAAATTATAGCTTTTTAAGAGCATAGATGAAATAGTAACCTACGTTACTGAGATGAAACCTACGTTACAACACTGACTGTGTAAATAGTAGCCTACAGTGCCTGAAAATCCACCTAAGATGTGATTTTGTTTACGCCCATTGATCAAGCATATATGAAAGGATTCATATATTCATTAATAACCAATAATTCGATGTCATTTGGTATACAAATCGAATCAAACTTCAATCGCCGTGAGCCAACTGTTTCAAATATTTGCTGTCCATGCTTGAGAACATGCAGCTACCAATGTGACATACCATGGGTTGCTGAAAATGT
The DNA here is from genome assembly GCA_037951105.1 of Echinarachnius parma. NCBI lineage: Eukaryota > Metazoa > Echinodermata > Echinoidea > Clypeasteroida > Echinarachniidae > Echinarachnius > Echinarachnius parma. Next base: position 9,165 of record JBAMJV010005331.1, on the reverse strand, counting down.
AGCTAGGCAAATGTACAACGCCAGATGGCGCTAGAAAGCACTTGTTCGCGGGCGAGCGGTTACAATTTTACTAAATTAAATGAAAGTTTTAAAATGAACAGTAACGTATGTTACGGTAACGCATGTTTCATTTTCAGTTCGACCTGAGTTTCACAAACGATGTATAGTTGCGGATGAGTTAATATTATTTCACATGGATGAGGGTACCATGTGTTAATGTTTAGTAACTTTCTTGTATTCATTTTGTTGTTTAGTTCTGATAGCGGTGGTAACGTAGGTTACTTCTCCGTTCGTATGCGTTTCTTGTCCGTTCCTTGTCCGGTGATGTACGTTGTTCTATGTTTTGTACATAAAGTAATGGAGACGACTTTCATCACCGGATAATTTCATTTCGCAAATTTTCTATTCGATAGGCATTCGTTTCCGCTATCCGTTGATATCTGACCGGGCCATCCCCGTCAGTGCAAAATGACAATACATTTTAGTTCGTGATGCAGTCAGACACTGTTGAGTGCTTAGTATAGTATTCATTAAACAATATTGCCAAACTCTGACATAAATAATTAACAGTCTTTCAAGCCAATTAATGTCTTAAATACAGCCGGTTAAGCAACTCACCTCAGTTGCTCGCTTGTTGAAGAAGAGATGAGAAATAATGACGATTGTCGACTCCGAACAAGTCGTATAAGGCATATCCCACACCTAGTATCCGGTAATTAAGTGAGGTATGTTTATCGAAACATGTTATCTTGTGCTAGAACTGTATGGAGTGATAAGGCGTGGTCGGACTGATTGGGGGCAAACAAATTATTGTGGGGCACACCTATATATATGTATTTCCTTTTTTTCACATATTTTCCTTATTATTAGGGGCACGTGCCCCCCCCCCCCTCCCCCACACCCTTCCCCGTGCCACCGTAGCTACGCCACTAAATATTAGGAAGGAAGTGAGAAATCCTTATCCCAACATTTGATCTTCAGCTACAATGTTTGCCATCCTGCATTCCCAAGATTTTACTTGTGTATTTAGTTGTATGTATCTTATTTCAAAACACCGTGGCGTAACGTGGTCGGACGGATTGGGGGGGGGGGGGGGGGGCACGCACATTATTGTAATTATTAGAGAATATCATGGGCAAAACTAATGCGATAGCAGGATTAATATAGAACCCGTTATTCACATAGAGGCTGACACGTTAAATGGTCCTGTATGAACTACACAAGCATAGTTTGGATTGTAAAATAATATGACATGTGTTTGTGATGACTGGTTTGATATATGCATTACTTTGGAAAGAGATGAGTTAAAGGTAGTGTTGAGTATTGGTATTTCCCGAAGTGCCCCCCGATATTTTGTGTGAGATAATGAAAAACTGACTGTCAAATTCGAAAGAACATACAAGACAGAATAAACTTTATTTGATCAAAATCGGTTCAGAAACGGCTGAAATATCCATAAATATATTTGTATTCAAAATGTTTTTCACCGGCAATCACCGGGCGATATTTTGACTTTTTAGAACAATTTCAAAAAATGCTCGAAGACTACTTTGAAAAAAATCAGAATAGGTTTTTAAAAAGTCGTTGATGATATCTCTATTGAATTTTTAACAAACTTTAAATGCACAATTTTGTATGACCAATGATTTTTTTTAAATAGCGCCCTCTTGGGTTGAAACGGCTCTTTTTGAATGATAACAGGGGTTTTACTTAGTCGTTTATCATTGTGCATACTTTTCGAGCATGGTGAAGTTATAACTATTACTTTGTACGGTAATGGTGCAGGTTTTGGTTACTAAAGTTAAATTTGACCAATACTCGACTATCCCTTTAATATTTCCATTTCCAATTTGTAAAAATAAGCACTTCAAGATAGATAGATTTCAACAAATTGGATAGATAGAATCATTTTCGTTCACGTTGCAAATGAAATAAGAGAATTTCATCCTCCAAAATTGTGTGATAGTTACTTTATTGAAATATCGTATAAAACCATAACAATACACATGACCCTGGGTTACTTTCTGCTTCCACAGCAAGGTACGAGGTATGACATTAGTACACGCGTATAGGCGAATTTCATATTAAAAAAAGTAAACAGTATAGCAAAAATACAAATATCGTATACAATGTTGCAAAATACAGTCATACATATAATTTTTGGACACATACACATATAGAACATATCGAATGGCACATTCCAATCGCTAATAATTCGAATATAAAAATAAACAAAAATGAATAATGTATTATGTCGGTTACAGTACAACATGGCACACCCGTTTGGTCTACCGTCCCATTTCGCCTACTAGCAAACTCGGCATTAGTTTAGATCATCATACATTAGGATTGGGATTATAGAGATGAGGGTTACGGTTATGGGGGAAGGTATACCGGGAAACCCCGTTATAACGAGCTCGCTTATAACGAGGTACCGTTTATAACGAGGAGAATCCTTTGGTCCCGAGTGTTCCAATGGCATAATGCTCCGATAACGAGCTCGGTTATAGCGAGATTCCGGTTATAACGAGGTAAAATCGATAGTCCCGACTACCTCGCTATATCGGGGTTTCCTTGTATAGGGGAATTTTTAGTGTTAATGGGTCAAATTTAGAGTTACGGAATTATTTATTGGAGATTCAGAAATCGTGTAGAAGACCGAATGAGACGTAGACCAAATAGGTATAGACCAAGCAAACGTTAACCAACAGAAGGGAAGGGAGGAAGACCCGCGATATAGGATGTTGATGTAATTACCTTACATAATAAAAAATATGATTTAGTTAAAAAAATACATTTAACTACAAGACAGAATGTTGCCGTTTTCACCATACATTACAAAAATACATTTTTGTTAAAAAATACATTCAACTATACAAGTATCTGTTGAGTAACTACTAACTGTTGACTGAGATTTGTCCTATATTACTGTATTTATTATGTATAATGACATTATTTGTTGTTTTGTTTTGTTTTGGGTTTTATTCTTGTTTTTTTCTTCAAAATGATACACAACGGAATAGATAACATTAACAACAAATTCTACATAATTATACAGCACAAAGTTTTATGTAAAGAAAATAAGATTCATTTAACTGATACACAACGGAACACATAACATTAACAACAAATTCTACATAATTATACAGCACAAAAGTGTTGTGTTCAGAAAAAAAGACTAATTTTAAAAAGTTTTCAATGAAAAGAGGTAAAGTACCGGCCACCCACATGGGCAGGAATCTTCAAATCGACATTTTGAATCCAAGCATCCCACAAATTCATCTTGCCAGTGGCGTAATGGTGGGGGCGGAGGGGCACGAAGGGGGACATGCCCCCTGCCACACTAAATGTACTGAAACATTTAAAACCTAATGGAACATTTTTTGACAAATAAAGACAATTCTAGTGGAGGATCATACCACTGATCTTCCTTTTATTCAGATCGTTTAAAGGAAATAATAATTTTGTACAACATTGATACAATGTATATTGATATTCTATCAACCTGGTTGTATGACCAGGGCCCCGTTGCAGAAAGAGATGCAATCGATTGTAAAGTTGCAATTAATTGCAAGTTAGAAAATATGCTCATTTGAACCAATCAGATTTGCGCATTTAGTCGCATTATCTGTCTTGCAATTAAAGGGATCTAGTAACTTTGTTGGCAAGTGCAAAAAGATGAGTGATTATTAAAATGTGTATTGGAGTCCGATTGTATCTGATATTTCCGAAAAGTAATGTGTGAACATTTCACGTTAATTGGATGTTTTTTGGCTGAGATATGAGCAAAAATGCAAAATGATATTCATTAACTCATTGTACTTACTTTGTACACGGCATGAAATTATCCTGAACACTTCAATCGTAAATATCTTTTTAACGAAATAGAAATTTGAATAACCGAAACCTTTCCCTTTTCTTTATTGTAGATATGAATATGATTAGGTATGAGAGAACCACTATAGTTCAAAAAGAGTTTTGAGGATTTGGACAATGTTAGTAAGTCCCTTTAATTGCAACTTTGCAATCTGCAACGGGGCCCTTGTGTAACTGCAGCATACGAGATAACATTACCAGATATAAAAATGACTTCCCAATATTATGCACTGGATATACAATTTTCTGAAATTCCCTATGACATAAATGAAGTACTGAGCATGTTATTGAAAATAGTACCCATAAATATAATAACTATACCATTATTATCCGTGCGTCCGTTCATCAATTCCTTAACTATAATGTTTTCAAAATATTCTCTATTGAGCTATTCTCATTGTTTTCTTTCTAAACTGCTGATAATTTCGTTTCTGAAACACAAACTCTGCACATTAATTTTCAAATGCCGCGCCCTTTCCTAAGACAATTTCTGTTATAGTCAATGGTTATAATAATAATAATAACAACTGTTATTTAAATACGCTATTCACGCGGGTATCATAGCGCTTACAAAAAACATAGAAAATACAATTATACAATCAAAAACTTAATGATTACATACAATGTAATATTAACTTAATAATCAATCACAAAACAGGGAAAAGGTGGGTCTTTAAATGTGATTTACATGTAGTGATAGATTCATTAAGTTACTCAATTTAACAGTAATTGTTGCACGCATTTATTTTCGTTTGACCACATGCTTACTCATACATACAACCATATATACAAATCATGAAAAAGAGAAAATATGAAGGACTTCAATGTACATAATATGAATCGAGAAAAGTACATGATAATCGACCTATTTAAAGGGGACCACCAGGCAAAGAACAACACATTATTATATGTTTTGGTACCGTTTTGTGATATCAAAAAGATACCCAACATTTTGCAAAGGGTTGTGTAATTCATAAACAAAGCAATTCATTTCCACCACTTACGGAACCACTGCTATTTCCTGGTTCCATACGGGACAACCATTTGCGAGTGCGCCAATTCTATTCACGCGCATGTTTGTAAACAATAGATTCCCGGGCGATTCGTTCGCTCTGCACATGTTGCAATTCACCGCACACATAGCAGTCTGCGTAATTCAGACCGCATGAACGCATGCTTTAGAATGGTGATGCGTTTCCAATTATTTTGTTTTCTTTCTGGAAACATATTTTTGTGAACTTGTTGATGGAATGGAATACTAAAGATGTTACCTTTCTTTAATAAGAATATTATTTTTGGGTGGTGGTACCCTTTAAGTAAAATGTTGTAATATTTACTCAATTATAAGACTTCTAAAATACGTTTGAGTTATGTGGAGACAATAAGTCCCTCGGCTATGTCTCGGGACTTATAATCTTCCCTCAATAGCGTTTCAAATCCCTCAGATAGGAACATTCCGTGATATTCACTCCACCACCAGTTAACATATGTATACTATCTTAGTCTACAGGCGTGAGTCAGTATCATGCTCCTCCCAGCTGACATCGCTGTGGCTCAACAGAGCATCAATCTTCTTCTCAATTCTCTCGAACCGATCCTTCATATCTCTCTGTTCGGATCGGATCTGTGTGACGTCATCCTTCCTCTTCGTACCTTCCTCGTCGACCCGCTCGTTCACCGAATCGACCTTGTTTCCGATCGTCTTCATGCGGTACTTCAGTTTCCGAAACATCTGGTCAGTAGTTATAGTATCCCCTAAACTATCATCCTGTATAATGGAGAGAGGGGGCAAATGAAACCGGTCGTGCATTACTAATTTTGTCATTTGTACACAATACTGAGGTATGTTTTTTCTGGAAAATATAGGTTTTCCCGCTCAATTTTGCGATTGTGTCATTCGAATTGATAAAAGGAGCAAACGAATTCCCGCGATTTGCGATCGCCGTGTCAAAGCAGCATTCGAATTCGTAAATAGTCGTTCAAAATCGCGTCTGAGCAAGTGAATTTTGAACAAAGAGCATACCTTTTCATCAATGGTCATTCAAAATCGCACGTAGTTCACGCTGGCGCTACTGCACATTCGAGAATTCGAGTGCCCATAAATGAACTATCGTGTCTATTCACGAAACCGTATGCGTATGCATGAATTCGTTTGCACTTATTCGGAATTTGAAAGACCGATACCAACGATTACGCGGCAATGCGTGAACTTGAATGACCCTTAATGAATTCGATTGAAAAAAGTGTAAAATTGAGCGGGAAAACCTATACTATAGGTTTTCCCGCTCAATTTCGCGATTGTGTCAATCGAATTGATAATAGGAGCAAACGAATTTGCGATCGCCGTACCAAAGCAGCATTCGAATTCGTAAATAGTCGTTCAAAATCACGTAGGAGCAAGTGAATTTGCACAAAGTGCATACCTTTTCATCAATGGTCATTCGAATTCGCGAAAGGCCGTTGACAGTTGGCTGCACATTCGCGAATTCGAATGCCCATAAACAGGGGCGTCGATCACGGGGGGGGGGGGGGGGGGATGGGGGGGATATATCCCCCCCCCCCCAATATTTGAGGTGGGGGGGGGATGGCCTGTATTATCATCCCCCCCCCCAATATTTGGGAGGGTACAACAACAACAAAAAAAGTATACTGGCGCATGTAATTGTGGAAGAGGCTACTATCGTATGTCTTATGTTAGAAAGTCCTTACTCATTCCTCCATAAGCAAAAGAAGTGCGATCCGCCCTTTGGTTTTCTGCAAACTTGATTTCATTAATTGTGTTTATCTATAACACGGTAACTCAGAAACAAGTTTATAAACTTAGGTATGCTCCAGATTGCACAATTTCAAGCCCCAAAATGCAAAAGCTTCCTACCGTGGGAGGGGGGTGTCGGAATTTGGTTGCCGGATGTCGGCATATCGCCGTTGGCTCGAGGTTAAAATGTCCGCCAGCCCAACATCGTCACGACGTCATTTTTGTGATATATTGGCATAAGGTCATTTTCCGACAATGGCCCAACATCATGTCATGAGATGATGTTGGGCCATTGTCGGAAAATGACGTTATGCCAATATATCACAAAAATGACGTCGTGACGATGTTGGGCTGGCAGACATTTTAACCTCGAGCCAACGGCGATATGCCGACATCCGGCAACCAAATTCCGACATCGGCCCAACGTCAGGTGGCTAGCTGGGGCTACGCGGCTCGTGGACGATGCTCCGCATCGTCATTGGGTCAAACCCCCTCCTTAGCAAAATAGCCACAAAAAAAATCGCCTCGCCGCTACGCGGCTCGGACTTCGCCGCTTCGCGGCTCGTGGACGATGCTCCGCATCGTCATTGGGTCAAACCCCCTGATCATCCCCCCCAACCATGAGAAGAAATCGACGCCCTTGCCCATAAATGAACTTCTGTGTCTATTCACGAAAGCGTGTGCGTATGCATGAATTCGCATCAATTATTCGGAATTTAGAAGACCGATACCAACGATTACGCGGCAACGCGCGAATTCGAATGACCCTAAATGAATTCGATTGAAAAAAAGTGCAAAATTGAGCGGGAAAACCTATAATAAAATTCTTTGATATTACGCAAACACGTCAGTAGATGTTGATTGTTTAGAAAATAAATAAAAATAGCCAAGCAATAGAATTTCTGGTTCAGAATTATCATGTATATTATGTTGGAACGCTGCAACCCATCAAGAATGCTATCAGCTTGAATTTTCTATAATAAAAAATAAACCAATTAATTGCTTTTTTACGTGCCGTTTGAAAGTTATTTTCAAATTATCTACTGCTGGTCAAAACGGCAGTCAATTTTGAAGCCATCTTAGCTTTGGAGGCGATCGCAATATTTTTGCAGGGTTACGCTTCTGAAAATCCCGGGGTGTCACTCTCATACACAACTGCTACGTACCCACCCGTGTCCATCAACCTCTGAAATCGACCCTAATGGCGTATCGCACATTTTAAAGTTTACATCCCTAAATGGCGTAGTGCTTTGAAAACCTACCCTTAATGGCGCAAAATGTACCTGAAAAGGTACCCTTTTTGTGATTTGTTTTTCTTTTGCAGGGACTCTTAAGTGCAGTGTAAGTGCCTTTTGTAAGGAAAACGTCGACAACGCCATATAGTTGAACATGATACCCTTTCGACGCTATTTTGGACGCGGGTGCGTAGCCAGTCATGTTGGGAGTGACCACCCGGGCTGAACGTATCAGCATACAAATTTGCAAAAGGTTGTACTTAGTTTTTAGAGACCTGTATTGTTGTACTTAGTTTTTTTTAAAAGACCTTTCACAAAAGGATAGTTGTATTGAGTTTCAGATATATTGCAACCCAAAGTCACTATTGTCGACTTTGGCGCTCCGCCTATATGAATAATGAAGGTTTGGTTTGGGGTGTTTTTTTTTCTTTCTTTTTTCTTAAGCGCAGTAAGCCACGAGAGACGGAACATGCGCTAAACAAGTATTCATTGCTCGTATTTATTTATTATTATTTAGTGTGGATAAAGACACATTTAAGTACCTCTCCCGCCTTGTTGGTGGCGATTGCGATTGCCCGTTTGAGCACCTTCTTGTCCCCCATCACGACCCGGTGCCACCTTATCAGGGGAGAGGTCTGGTTGATGGCGAAGCGCTTCTTCCGAACCACTGATGAACGCCAGATGCGGATCAGGAAGATAGGAAGAGACTGCTGAATCTCCAACATCAATTGCACCTAAATCAGAGGTTTAATGAAAAGAGCAATAGAGAAAATAGGATAGGCTTTCACTGGAATCAGAATGCTTGGTCAGTGCTTTGACCATTAGAGCTCAAAGTTGTGTTGCCATATAATGTATATGTACTAAATTAGAGGTGAAATGAAAAAGAGCAATGTAATTGGCATTCATGGCCATTGAACCCGAGACCTCTGGACTGCAAGAACTGTGCTATGCCCTCTAACTTGACTATTAAACCTAGAAGCTTTTTGCCAATAAAGCTTATATTATGTGTTTAATGAAAAGAGCGATGGAAATTGGCTTTCATGGGAATTGAACGCGACACCTCCGGACTGCTTGACAGTTGCTCGGATCACTAAGCTAGAAGTTCTTATACGATGGCGCGGTCCTTCCCCGAAACCCTTTCAATGACATGCTAGTTAGAAGCTATATAAACCTGACACAAACGCGAAGGATGAGAATAAACTAAATGATAAGTGCGAGGGATCACCGAAAGTGATGCAGCTGTTTGTATAATCAATTCAAACATAGAACTAACCAGGATTTTTTGAAATAAATTAAAGG